>OMLI01031885.1:0-16212 GCA_900302605.1 Rondeletia loricata | reverse complement strand
AAGTCATTAGCGTACACCAGATGGCTAATAAGACTATTCCCCACCATACATCCAGTCTTACACTCTTTTAACTTTTTAGAGAGATCATCCATATAAAGATTGAAGAGAACAGGTGACAGTATTCCACCTTGTCGGACCCCATTGGTCACTAGGAAGGGTGCAGATATACTCTTACCCCATCTAGCTTGCATGGTTTGATGCGAATACCAAAAATGCAAGATCCTTGTCAAATATGGGGGAACCCCTCGCTCTTGTAGTTTGACAAACAATTTACCATGATTAATTCGATCAAATGCTTTGGACGCATCAAGGAAACACATAAATATTGTAGTGCTATGTCTTCTATACTTACTAACAACTTCCTTCAGTGCATATATATACAAATCTGTTCCGTGTTTTTTTTTTTTTAAACCAAATTGATTGTCAGTGGTTGTTATGTATTCTTGAAGCCTATCCAAGATAATTATTTCTAATACCTTGGAAAATATGCTAGCCAGGGCAATTGGTCTGTAATTTTCTATGCTGGATATTTTACCAGTTTTGTTTTTGACAACTGGCACTAATAAGACATAAGTCATAATAAGATTTAGTCCTTCATTGATTTGGAACCAGTTTATTGTGATTGTTTGACGCCCATGATGTTCAAGAGGATTAAAAGAAAAGGAGTGATACAAATGTATGGTTATCTATTTGCAAGTGATGCAAAAGTTAAATAATGAAACGATGTTCTTTCTCCTGCTGCTTTACTCCCTCTGTCGGGCATCCCTCCATCCCATCTTGGTCCAATCAGGATGGTGGATGTGGGGGGTCAGAGGTCAGAGAGGAGGAAGTGGATCCACTGCTTTGAGAACGTCACATCCATCATGTTCCTGGTGGCGCTCAGCGAGTACGACCAGGTCCTGGTGGAGTCAGACAACGAGGTGAGACAGAGGCACAGATAGACACACTTGTTGTGTCTGAATTGTTAAGTGCATACACAACCCTAACAGTGTACGAGAGTTACGGATGTAACGACAGTTCTTTGAATTCTGGATGACCGCCAGAGGCAGTGCTTTAGCACTGGATCTCCTCCAACTCACGCATGCACAGGTCGAGTCATTATACCAACAAAGTCACCTGTGACCTTAGATGACGTAGGGCTCGCTCCCCCAGTATAAAAACCGCAGCTGGAAGAGGCCATTGCTCGGGTGGCTCAGATCCTTCGTGATCCGCTTTGCATTGGTCCTGCACCGCCTGGTGGGGGAGTGTGCCCCCAGTGGTACGTTCTACCGACCGTACCACTCTCTGCAAGGCCCTACGGTCCCGGTTGGTACTGTTCCCGTACCAGGCGGTGATGCTCCCTGTCAGGATACACTCGATGGTGCCCCGGTAAAAGTTCCTAAGTATCTGGGGGGATATCCTGAGTTTCCCCAGACGGTCCTTCATACCTCTGGCTTGTAGCGGTAACAGGGCTGCTGCCATGCACCTTGTAAATATCCGAGGGGCTAGGGAGAGCCCAAATGGAAGCACCTTGAATTGGTAAGCTTGACCCATAAAGGCAAAATGGAGAAATCACCTGTGGTGTGGAGCAATGGTCACATGAAAGTATGCACCTTTTAGATCTATGGACACAAACCAATCCCCCTTTGCAACAGCCTGGAGAACCTCTGCTGTGCGCAACATACGGAAGAGCAAGACTATGAGAAGAAATCACACCCAGATGGTGAAGTAAGCGGTACACGTGACGCATGGGCTAATCCTGATAGGTCTAAATCTCATGCTACGAACGGACACACACACGGATGGACACACATGTCGCGTATAGAAGCGGCTGCACCGCTTAAAAAGTTTAGACCTCTCAGGTCCAGGATAGCGTGAAAACCGGCATCCTTCTTGGGGATCAGAAAATTTGATATTCGATACTGTGAAAAATACCGCATATGGTGACAAATATTGTGATATTCAATATTTTGCAAATATTGCGATATTCAATATTATGCAAATATTGCGATATTCAATATTATGCAAATATCGCGATATTCGATATTATCGAATATCAGCCCAAGCCTATTAACCATGAATGTATGACTAGCTTCTCCAAAAGCCGAGAGCTAGCTCGCTAAGTTCGCTAGTATCAGCTTACGGGAGCCGCGCTAACCGTAGAGGCGAAAGCACCTCCTGGAATAGATGATCAATTAATGATGGCCTCTGCTATGGTGGGTGAGAGCGGAGAATTGGCTAGCATTAGCTAGTAGACGCTGGGCAATTCACTCTCAGAAGCGAGAGACCACGCTATGTCCCTGAGTAACCACACCGGAGTCAGGCAAGCGAAAGCACTCGCCCGCCGCAAATTAGTGGCACTGCCCTGGGAAGTACTGTGTATAAACGGCTATCCCTCCGAAGCTGGAGAGAGTACAGCCCCACTATTAGTTCGGCTTATCAATACTTAGTGTAACGGCAAGTAATATTCACCTGTCTCCTGTACTGTTTGCGGAATCACTGACCGTATCGGAACGGCGAGGCCACCGCCAACCGTCCAAGGAAGAGGAGCTGGAGTAAGCTAGTCGCAGCCTCTGGAGGACGGAAACGTAGCTCCAACCCCGGGGTTACGAGGCTACAAGCAAACTAGCCGCCAGCTACAATATTGACCTGTTATCATTAATCTGCAATTTGTAAGAAGATAGAAGGAACAGATTATGGGATGACGGGGGTTTTTATACTGCAGGCCTAGATCATCCTAGGTCACAGGTGACTTTGTTGGTATAATGACTCGACCTGCGCATGTGCGAGATGGAGAAGATCCAGTGCTAAAGCACCGCCTCTGGCGGTCAGGAAGAATGGAATAGAACTAACTCTACTGTACACTGTAGTATGCTACATTCATACTGAACCCTCAAGGCTTATGTGTTTTTCTGTGACTTACCATTGTGTCATCACATCGCATTTTGAGTAATTTTTCACTGTACTACTAATTCTTCTTTAGTGTTTTGCTGACATCTACTAAATCCTGGATTTTTCAGTTCATTAGAGAACAGTTTGCCTACTTGACCATTTTAAATTCAGATTCGGAAACTATTTGGACAGGCTAGCCAACTTTCACATGCAAACATTCAGGCACATACATACACAGTTTGGGCAACCTCACCTGTCCTGTCAATCAGTGGCTCAACAGTAACTACTGAACAGTGAAAATGAGAGACATAACATTTTACAATTCACATAATCTGATGTGACTATCCCTTGTGCTATTGAACTACATAGAAAACTCACTCAGATTAGAGAAAGGGGGGTGGATATGTCAAACCCAATGAGCATGCACACACACACACACACACACACACAAATTATATTGATACCCCCCTCACAACATACTTGAGTGTAAGGGCCTCTATCTGTTTACCCCACATATGTTTTGTTTGTCCATTTCGTCGGCCCAGTCCCCTTTGACTGTACAGATAGAATTATAGCTAATGTGATCAGCCCCTGCATGCCCTCTGCTCCTCTCCCAACAACAATCCCTCTCTCTTAGTCACTTAGTCATATGACAGCAAGGTTTCATAAACTATAAACTAGACCCAGCTGCCAGCTTGGATCACTATGCCTGCTGTAAATCAGTTCAGCTTCATGGACAGCAGTCTACCAGGGTTGATGTTTATCCAGTCTCCTAACAGTTTTTTAAACTGCATATACCGTGCTGTATCTTTTCTGGGCCATATGGTACAGTAATGAACCCACAAGAAGGGATATGATTTCATTTCTTCTTCTTTTTTCGTATTTGTTTTTAGGACACACAACTCTGATTCATTTCTAATGACTCGGGCCTGACAGTCGGCGCAGATTATCCTGTAGTGTGAACGGGCTCAAGACTGGAGACTTTGGCCCTCCAGACCAGTCAGAGCCTGACAAGATTTTTTTCAAACATATTTCGTCAGGCCCAGTCTGTGCAGGCTGCTGTAGCGTAAAGCCGTACAAGACTCGCCAAGACTGAAATCTGAGAGTGATCCTGGCAACAGCCAATGGGAGTTTAGCTCAAGGGGGAAGAAAAGAGAATGAACCAGAAGATAAGTCACTTTTAACAACAACAGCTCCCAGTAGTTTCCCAAATCCACTTGCTCCACTCTTGATAATTTGGTATACCATTTTATTTGGAGGAATAAATCTCATATAAAGTGATAACGTGCCTGGATCAATCCACATAAGTATGCAATTAGATGAACGTCTCATACAAAATTCTACATCAATGTTAACCTTGTAATAATGTCACTTCAAAATACATTTGTAATGTAAATGTAAACTGTAGCTTCTGTACCATGAGGCAAGAAACGATAGATTGTATTTACAGTGAACACTTGGGAAAATGTTTTTGAGTGATCCCTTATCTTCATGCGTGTGACGCCCCATCTTTCCCCCGCTGCCTAGTTTGCACAGCTTCCCGACGGCACAGCAAGCATTTACTCAAGACCAGTCGTTCAGTCTGATCTGCCCTCATCGGGCAAGATTTGTATTCTGTCTGTAATCTTTCTTTTCCTCATTCTCTCTCTGTCTGTCCCTCCCTGGCCTGTGTTAGAACCGTATGGAGGAGAGTAAAGCTCTGTTCAGGACCATCATTACATATCCCTGGTTCCAGAACTCTTCTGTCATCCTCTTCCTCAACAAGAAGGACCTGCTGGAGGAGAAGATCATGTACTCTCACCTGGTCGACTACTTCCCAGAGTTTGATGGTGATTTTCTTTTCTTCTTTATTAAACATCCTAGCAGCTTTATATATTTCACATAGTCCACCTGTCTAAATGGTTGCACAGCCTAAGACCATGCTGCCTGCTTAGCACTGAATTGAATGCAAATGAATAAATCCTTGAATGTAGATCTCAGTAACAAAAACAATCTCATACACACAGAGGTGGGAAATTTACATCAGCCACCAGCCAAATGGCATATTTAGGCTGTGGCTGGTAAGCTTGTCTAGTGTATCAGTCACTTTAAAGGTCCTTTACCATTCCAAAAATCTAATTAGCTGGTTACTTTCATACCAGTGAAAGTGGCTGAATTTTATATACCACCAGCCACTGTAGCTGATGGACAAAAGTCAGTGTCCTACCCTGCTTTTTTTCTCTCCTACTATTGTACTTAATTTAGAAACCTTACACTGTTGTATTTGTGGTTGTAGAGTGACACCTTATGGTAAACATACTGAACTACAACACAATACAAACTCATAGTAGTCCAGTGCGAAGTGCTTCAATGCACTGATATATTTGAACCCGTTTAGAAAAATGCTACAAAATAATGTCTGTCTTTCTCCCAGGTCCCCAGCGGGACGCCCAAGCAGGTCGGGAGTTCATCTTGAAGATGTTTGTGGACTTGAACCCAGACAGTGACAAGATCATCTACTCCCACTTTACCTGCGCCACCGACACAGAGAACATCCGCTTCGTCTTTGCAGCCGTCAAAGACACCATCCTGCAGCTCAACCTCAAAGAATACAACTTGGTGTGAAAGAGAAATGTGATGGAGTGATGGAGAAATGGAGAGAGAGGAAGAGACCTGCAGCCCCACGTACAGTGCAAAAAGTCAAATCACATAAACAAACATACTCACTACATATATGCATCAAACACATAAAGCTCAAAGAGATGAGCATTGCTTGATACTTCACCAGACTAACTATCCACGTTCTATCCCTGTTTTCCACCTAGCTCCTTGGTTGTCGGTTTGCCCATTTTTAAGAAAGGTGTGTTTTACAGATCTAATCATTCCTTCTCTTGCACACACACTTACGCTCGCACATATAACACACTCCCTCCCTCCTGCCCTCCCTGGCCACAGTAGGCCCTTGGCCCTCTGCTCTGGGGCTCTTCTCACTCCTCATTTGACCCTAGGCGTGGCTCAGACCTTTGATTTCTTACACTACATTATCACCAGTGCTTGTGTGATGGAGGTGGGTAGAAGGCCTCGTCTGGTTTGGGTGGTTTGGGTGTGGGTAGAGTAAGTTTGATCCCTTTCTCCTTCTCTACCCCTTGCATGCTCTACACTACAGCACTGGGCTTTAGACTGGGCTCCAGACCTTGGACTGTGCCCATCTGCAATGGGTTGTGGGTAACTATTATGATGATAGGAATATATAATCAGGTGATGCTGAGGTGCAGTGAGGTAATTCCCCTGGGTCTTGAGTTGTGTGTGTGTGTTGTTTAGTTTAGTTTATTTTTTTTCCCTGCACACATCTTCCCCAAATCAGGACTTCACTTGCTCTGTTGAATGTAAATGAAGTTTGCGTGCTGCTCACACAGAGTGAGGGCTAGAAAGAGATGACTTCATGTACTCTGTGTAGACGTAAAACTATTTTCAGCAATGTTTAGTTATTGATATTACTTCTACTACTCTCTGAAGGTTTAACAATTAAAGTTTCTCTCAAGAGGGGTGGAACCTTTCACTATGATCCTTATCCACTGCCCCTCGTTTCCAAATGTTAATATATACAGTGAAACAAAAGAATGAATAAGAGGCAGCACTATTTACATATATCTTTTGATATTTGTTGTCCTTGTAATTCTGTATCACTTTGCCAAATCTAAACAAGTATTTGTTGTCTGTAAATATAAATAAGTTGCCAGTATCCAGCTCATCCCTTAAATGGTTCAGATATGAACAAAACCAATTTGGGAATAGGGTGATCACGTAATGGCCAAAATAATTTAAATGTGAGTTTTCTCAGATATTTTGAAGATGTTGGTTCATTAATTGTGGCATAACAACTCTGTTTGTGCCTTTCTTTTTTTTTCTGGGCAGTTGTCTGAATCACAAATGTATTAGTACTGTGATTTTTTCTTCTTCTTTGTTTTGATAGTGAGAAAAACGTTCCTGTGCACAATGTGTGGATGACAAAACCAGAATAGTACAGAGCAATAGTTAGTTGTAGTTGAAATAAAGCTTTTGTGCTGCCAGTTAACTTAAGTCACAACTTGGTCTTCATCATCCAAATGGCTTCGCTGTAATCAACTTTATTTTTCCATATTATTCGGCCAACATTTGATTAACTGTAATAGATAGCAAGAGAGTAAATAGTTCTTTTTTGTATGTCTAATTTATGGACCAGATCTACATATTGTTGATAACATGAGAGACTCTCTCTCCCTGGTTTCAGCTAGAAGTGTTTCCAACTGGGAGATGGGAAGAGATTTTATACTGCTGTAAAATATCAAAACTATTTTATGGACAAGTGTTCTATCTTTATAATGATACTTCATATATTTAGTTGTTGCGATTCTGTTCTGAAATGCTTGACAATGGAAAACTTTGTTTCCATTTCAGGTTTGCGCTTTATGCAAATAGGAAAATGAAAACACACAAAAAAAAAAATCAGTGGTTGAATATTTACCGTTCAATAACACTTGCATTTTTGTAATTTGTAAGGATATCTGTTGGCTATAGGTTCCAATCCAATATCTTGTCTCTTGCCTGATAGTACTTAAAGCTGACAGTTATGTTGATAGATGGCTATTTTTGTCTTCACAATGTAATTCAGGTAAGTTTTCATAACTTTTTCATCACAAGGGCTACTACTAGCAACGTTGACAGAATGAAAGGACTATGGATGGCATAGAGCAAAAGGTGCAATTCATTAACAAGGGGGGGCCATGAATCCGGGAAAGGAGGTCGGTGGGAGTGTGGTGGCATCCTGTTGAGGGGTACGGCTGCAGGTTCAGTGAAGGAGGAAAGCAGCAGTCCACAGAGGCCTGTGACATTCCTGAGGGAATTGAAGTGGCTGTTTGGTTTGTTTATTCACTCTGACCTCTCTGTTTGCCTTTAGAGGAGGAGAATGGCTAAATGTCAAAGAAGTGGCGTATCCCAAGGTGCCATAGAACATCTTTAGTGTCCTAGCTGCCACCACTTCACTGTCCTTTTGCTCCTCTCATGAATGATGTGCCCATCTTGGTTTTATTATATTGTCCACTATGCGTGTATGCATGTTTGATCTATCGCCTCGTTGGTAGTGTTTCCATGTTCGACTTTGTCGTTGCCAGTGTTGGGGACAGATAAAAGTGAGTATTTGGTGCGAGAGGACTTATTGGTGCACATTGAAAGAGCTGGCAGGGTCATATTAAACATCAAAGGAATTCTTATAGATCCTTAGATATCTATTCTGCATATTTTATCTTGGCGTTTGCCAAAAGGGTATGAAGGCAGGTTTGCTTTCTACAGGAAAGCAGTGTGATCTGCTCAGTTTCGGGGAATGTGTGTTTACAATGTATATTGAGTCAGCAGACAAAGGATTATTTACCCATGATTTGAGTCACCCAGTCTAAGTATTCTTAGCACCTTTTGTGCGGATGTGTACATTGTGTAGGGTAGGCTGTTATCTTTTGCTGAAAGATCCATCTCCCTCCATCACAAAGTAAACACATGAACCTTTGAACGTTTTGTGTGTTTGTGCGTTCTGAAACACTTAATGAAGGAGGGACGTATTGCATATTTCTGTTAATAAAGTGCCACAGTGTTTTCAAGAGTTGAAACAACTTTGGAGGTGCCGTAAAGCCTGATCTTTGACAAGCCAAGTTGACATTGGCTGTGCTCTTGTTTTGTTTGGCAGCTTGTATTTGTAAAGGATTAGTCTCTGGTGCTTCACCCAACATTTTTAAATGCCTTTTCTCTGCCAGTTCCTCCCACGAACAGGCCAATACTTCACACACCCCATAGAACAAAACGAATGATAACTATTGTTGAGGCACCACAAGTCAGCAGACTTTCCAGTTTGAAATCCTGATTACATGTGCTCTAGTGGTGTAGATGAATGAGCTAATTGACAGCCTTTAGCTGAGTTGGCAAGTTGTTAGGACTACAGTGTTCTGCCTTCAAGGCTGGAACAACATCGTGTCTGTTGTATTATAATTCTCAACCAACTTGGCAGCTTGTTTTTGTAATGGTCTCAGCAGCTATATGTTGATGCTGCTTGGCTATCAAGAAGCACACTCCATTCCCCTTTCTGAGCTGCTTAGGAAAGGTTTCAGCTCTACAGCGGTGGCACAGGGAGTCTCAATGCCCTGATCCTCAGTAAGTGACTCCCCTTATCTTTGGTTCCTTGAGGTCAGAAAACATCTCATTCTCGTGTAGATTACTCGTAGTCCAGTACATGGGGTTGTAAAGGCTGCTGTGAGAATGGCAACCAGAATTAAGGTGCCAGTGTTCCAGGGACCATGTTGGTGGTGTGATGTGATATGAACATGCTGCCAAGGTTTTCATTGGACCCAGTGTTTGCATACTCTAAGAATCCTGTTGGATCCGTTTTCAACACACTAAGACCTGTTGACAATATGTGGATTTCATGCCTTGTCTGGTTAGCACACTAACTGAGCTTCAAAGGAGAAGCACTGTTGGCACAGCAGAAATTGTCAGATGGATACACTACCAGTGATCAGAGCCAACAGCAGACCTGGGTCCGTTATTTGAAATTCTTTCAATTAATTTGTGTTTGCTGTAGTCTGCATGGAATGCAATTTGGAGGGTTGTACTTAAAGGACAATCCAATTAATTCCAGTGTGCCATGCAAAATCAATCAGCAACAGAAATTATATCAAGACATAATTTAATATAATAACTTGACCCAGGTCTCTGTGATATAATGTCTTATTGCAAGTTGCATTAATCCACTTTTGCATTATGGTTCCTTTTTCCAAATGAAGCTTGTTTGTAAAGCTTCAGTTTTACTGTATTTATTGAAACACTTGCCAAGTGAAGGTACTGAAAGGGCCGTTATATTATTTGGGTGGGTATAATAGTGAGTGAATGAATATGGTATGTATTATGGTATGTATTCACATGTCAGCCGTTCTCCACTCTTTTTCCCTTACTTGATTGGACTGTGTAATCTTCTCCTTTCCCTGGGTCGATGCACTGAACCCGCACCGCTGCAATGGGGCTGCCTGCATTCATGCAACTTAAATGTTCATTCAAGCACGCTCGCCGGTACTCTTGAGGTGTGTGTGTGCGTGTACACTTTTGATGGTTAATGCTTATGCTTGAGATCCATTCTGATGAGAGGGATGGACACAGTGATATTAAAAGCTATCTTTACATCTTTTTTGTTTCTTTTGTAAGGTTGACACATACCTAAACACCTGTATTTAGGACCACTTCATTTTTTTAAAGATAATAGGTAAAATGAACTTTGTGTAGTGGTGTATAAATTGAAAGTAATGTATTTTTTTTCTTTTCTTTTTTTTAAGTATACCAAATGTAAATTATGTACAATGAGTGTGCCAATCCCCTTTCTTTGTAGAGCCAGACTCTTAACAAGTGCCAATGTTGTGAAAAATCATAGAGGACCTATGAATTTCATGGTCCAGATTTTAAAACAAATAAACACTAAGTATGTGATTAAATAATGAAAAAGGACAATTTTATTCTATATTTAAGATTAATGATGAACTGCTGTTTTTAAAAGAAATGTCATTTTAATTGCATGTGTTTGTCAGGGTGGGGAGGGAGTGGGTGGGAGAGATGCTGTATTCATGCATCACCCTCCTGAAAAGGGTCCTAATGGTTATTGATTTACAGTATTTTAGCCATATTTCTCTTTTGTATGTTTCATTTCAACCACTGTTGCCTGAACCTCATTCGAACATGAAAATGATTTTCATAGCCTTCTCCTTTATTATCTGTTTTAAATTGGAATAAAATCTATTCCTATACTCTGTCTTATTGCATCATTGCATATTTCCTCTCCAGTGGAAGATGTTCCGTTGATTTTCATGTATGCGGTTGTTTAGAAAGATGCATGACGGTCGAGTCGGGTGGCAGGGTGGTAAGAGAGAGGTCACTGGTTCAATCCCTGTAACAGCCAATGCTGTGTCCATCGACAGTCCTGTCGAAGCGTCCTTGAGCAAGACACTGAACCCCAACCTGCTCACTCATACGTTGCTCTGGATAAGAGCATCAACTTTAATTGTGATTGTAATGACAGGTGTCAAACACTAAAATGAACACATAATGAAATGATTATTAATAGTGGGAGTAATGTGGTGGTTACAGTTGGAGTGGTTTGGGGCCACAAACACACCTGTTGAGAGCCACCAAACGCCTGGGGCCGGCTCTGCATGCTGGTAACAGTGAACCACTGGTAGCTGTGTTGGCCAACCTCTCCACAAGAGGCGCTAGATGCTCAGACATCAGCCTGATATTGAGATAGAACTGCAGCGTGTAGATCTGCCCCGCACCGCGCACATCTGTCTGCTGTGTTTCTATGTGGGGCGTTCAGCAGCGTCGCGCCTAGCTCCAGGAATGGAATGATTTCCCAGCTTCACCACCACACACACACACACACTGTTTATCTGGGACTCCTCTTTATAAGGGATAGCTGTTCAGTTTCAGTCACGGCTGGGATGATTGCAGTTTCAAGTTAATTTGCCATCGTATAACACTGAATTGTGCCAAGGCACTTTTTTTTCCCCTTCTTTTACTCGCGCGAGTCACTATTTGTTGTTTGAAGAAACGGGATTCAACTTAAACGAATCCGGTGACATTTTGTTATTTTTGAGAATCGGGCTGTTTTTGTTTTTTTTGCTTCTTCATCTGAAGCTTTGCGTGTGTGTGTCGATCAAGCTAGTTTCAGCTGGCTGAATAAAGCGAGCTGCAAGCTGTCAAGAAAGAAACCATACGCCCTAAATCCCACTGTGTGCATAACGTTATTAATTTACATGCGTTGAGCTTTGCATCGCTACCGCTGCTAGTGACTGCGTTACAGGCGATGAATCATTTTGACTGACAGCTTTTGAAGAATTAGCTTAGCCAGCGAGGAACAGCACTGATGGTGGTTTCCTGCTCACTGACACGGTAGATAACGTTAGATACGGGGTCGGGACAGGTACAACTGAACGGGCTTTTTTAACCTCGCTAACGACCGCAAAGTGTATCACATATTCATCTTATTTTTTGAGGGGGTCGCTAGCTGCCGTTAGCTAGCCTTCCTGTTGTCGCTGGTCAGCTCCTGTGTTTTTGCCTGGGCTAGCTTACATCAGCTAGCTTTGGACAAAGGACCAACGCAAGGCACCAAAAAAAAAATCTAGGTGTTCACCATTCATCGTGTTTGGGAAGGAAAACTACAAACAAGGAACTGACATGATGTTTCCACAATCCAGACACTCAGTAAGTGGATTTTATTTGGACATTTGTTCAGAAATAGCCGTAAACACCAGCTGATTTGTCCAGGCAGGTTTAGTAGGCTACTTGTTTTTGTGGCAGTAGGTTATAATTCAGATTAGTCGCATCATGTGAGATTGTGCAATGTATAATGTTGGGTTTATAACTGCGCACACTGAAACTGCGGAGTCGATGTTGAGTTGTGGTAAGTTGTGCAGAAGGTATGTCGTGATAGCTGGACATTACAGAGACATGGCGTGATGAGACATGTTGGCAGAACACGAGAGCCTATTTTGGATTTGGACTTGAACCTGCTAAACTTTCCCAGATGACGGTGTTGAGGTCATCGTTCAAATCAAATCACTCTAATGAATGCGATCGTTATATTTCACAACCATCTGAGTTTTGTAACCCCTGTGCCAGTTTAGTTTAATTTGCCTGCGTTCTTTGAAATCCCAAATCCAAACGGTTATTAGCTGTAGTCCAGCTCCAGTTACTCATAAAGCAATCAGAGAAAATACAGACTGTCTCATGTCTTTTAACGAAAATGTAGTCATGCAGTGTATAATGAAACGCTCAAAACGCACCATACACCATTATGTGTAGGTGGGTGTTTTTATGACTGGAAAAAGCCCAGCTACATCTCCTCTGTTCCCTTAAATCTCAAGTTTCCATGGTAACAAACTCAGTCCAGTGCATGCATTCATCAGGGAAGAGGACTCAGCCCATTGGTCAAACATTTACCTCTAGTGACTGACATAATTGTGTTACTTGTCAGAGCTGGTTAAGACAAGCCTTTGTAGAAATATTCAATTGGCTCTGTATTGCTTTGGACCAGCGGTTCTTTCATCCCAGGACTCAAATAAACCATAGAAGCCAACTCTGGTCATGCATGGACCCAAAAGAAACAGGGCCTGGCTGCAACCCATATTTATGTTCCAACTTGTACACGTTTTTGCTTTAACCTCTAACCTAAGCGGTTGACAGACGTAAACCGTGCCATTGCAAGGCCAAACATAACAAAACGATAAGTGGGGAAGTGCAAGGCAGGTAAACACAATAGCAAGAAGACTGTTATGTTGCCAGGGACTGTGCCCTCTATTTCTCCCTGGCAACGTCTTGTCGCCACCACTGGTTCATTTACCACTGAAAGGGGAAGAGTTGTTTGCTGAGGCTAGAACGCGAATGTCTTGTGTGACATGAATGGTTTGCCCTTTGGCAGTCAGTCAGTGTAGCAGCCTGACTGTGCTGCACTGTGCTGCTGCGAGACAGCCAGTGTGTGCTCTCAGACCAGGGAGCAGGATGTGAGGAGTTGGGAACCGCTCTGGTCCCAGCCAGACATGTCAGACCGGTGGAAGCCTGGACAAGCCAAGCGATGCCTCCCACTGAGTTTAACTGAAATATGATGAAACTGGCTGTAAAAAAAAAAAAAAACTATTCAAATTTTGACTGCGTCTTCTGTATGATAAGCTGATGAGGTTGTGGAAGAACACATGGTATATTGTTTGCTTTCATGCCATGTCATTTTATCACCCACCCAGCATTTTAAAGTATAGAAGATACACTTATTTTTCTATTGTGTTCTCTTCATGTTTGTTCTGTTCTGTCCCGTTCAATTGTGTTTCAAAAGTTGTTGTGATTTGACAACGTGGGACCAGGTCATGGGTCAAGCTCTTGTTGGGCGGAGGTTCTCTGTTTTGTCAAAAAGGTGGATTACATCACATCATGTTCCTTTATAGAATAGCTCCTAATTTGTCCTAGACTATATGCCCACTGCTGTGTTTTTTGTGTATTAAAAACTTAAATTGACTAGCATAAATTGCACAGTGTTGCTATAGGCCTACAATCTTCAGAAATCAACAACAATGCAGCATATTTTCTTTTGTTCAGTTTGAGATGTAAAGTAGGGATGCTCACTTCCAGTTATCGTCAGATGATGCTCCTAAATTTATTTCCTGTGCTCAATTTCGGAGCATATCTGCTCCGTGGGGGAAATGTATCACCGTAGAGCCCTGCCTGTACGTTTTCCCCCTGGGTGAAGCAGTCACCTCCTGATGGGGTGGGAAGAGGGAACTCACTGATGTTCAGTCACCTTTGCCAAGGTGAGAGAGCCTGGTCACTCCACTCCTGCCTGCCTGTCTCATAGGTTATTTTTCTAATCCAATTGAGTGCCCTTATGCTGCTTGATTGGAATATTAAGACCCAACACACAGGATTAAAAACGGGGATTACGGATTTAGCGCGATGCTTTGCCAGAGCCGCAGCAGTTTGTTCACCCTTCAAACCCTAAGCAGTCAGCTGGTTCAGTCTTAACCTACTACAACACCCCCACACACGCTCACTCACACACCTGTACTGACCCCCCACTTTGTATTATACACAAATATACCATACACACACACACTCATTTAAAATCCAGCTCCTCCTCAGCTGGTGCTGCTGCTGTTGCTACAGGGGCCCATGGATGGGGAAAATATGACAGCCATATAGATATGAGTCTCAAAGATAAGGAGCTGGAGGGTGGGAGAGTGACAACACTGCCTCATAATGACAGGAGATGGATCCAAACCAAAGTATCTCCAAATGACAGATGATGATCCACTTCTTGGAACTAAAACAACATTTTCACGTTCAGATTTTCCCCTCTAATGTCCATTCTTTTCCACCTTGCTTGTCGCTACGTTTTTCCAAAGATGGTTTTATATGGTTTCTCTCTTTCTTACACGGCCTGCTTCTCCATCCTAACTTTTGTTTTGGCCACATGGGTGCACATTGCACATTCAAAGGTCGTGATTGGTCACATTGAAAATATAATAAACACTTCAATAACCCAAATTTCACAATTCTTAATCGTGGAAACATAAAATCACAATATACGATTATCTGATTGATTGTGCAGCCCTAATTGAAAGCATTTTCATGCTTGAGTAATGCGTCCAAGCTGAGGCTTAGATGAAGAAGTTCATCCAACTATCTGCATTGACATTTGGTTATTATGGAAGAACACAGATAAACTTAGCCTGTTGATGATGACCATAATGATGATGGCCATTCCAGGTAGTTGTTCCAGTTGGAAACGAAGGACTAAGGTTAAAAAGGGTTTGACTTGTAATTTTTTCAATGGGCGTAGTATAATCCACTGCAGCAGGTTAGGGGTTACAGTTCATTGGTTTAAGAGAAGAAAGCCTCATTTGATAGTAGCGCAGTGCCTGACCCAGTTGATAGCATTTGGCATATTGTTTTGGGTGTTTATTAATCCTAATGCAGCTTCAACAAAGCTGGCTGTGGCGTGAAAGTGGAGCAACAGAAAGGCTTGGTGCCAAAGCCGGCATGTAGCGTAAGTAATATGGAGGCCAAATCTCTCGAGCCCCTTGAGCCCAGCCTCAACTGTAGAGATGGCCACAGGTTGCACACACACACACACACACTCCTCCTGCTTGTCTCCCTTTATCATGCGTTTCCTCCCAGATCTGATGTAGTGGTGGGAGGGTCAGGGGCAGAGGGTGCACAGGCATTATTAAGCCCACTTGAATTAACAGAACAGCCCCCAGCCGTTCCTCTAAAGCCTCCAGCTGGGGGGAGCTTAATCCCCATGGTCCCCTGTCTCGCCCATTAAACAAACTCCCTCCCACCCCTGCTCAGTCCCTCTGCTACACATACACACACACAGCCAGGCATGTAGCTTACGCACACACAAGCACGTGTGTGTGTGGTGATGCACGTGTGTGCGTGCACACACACACAGAGGAAGGCATGCGTAGACGTGTAGACACACACACACTTTGGCTCTCCTCTCTTTCCTGAGTACACTTCTCATTGTAGTAATGATTGCTCCAATACACGCACAGAAATAAAAGGATTTTCCCCTTTCACCCATACAACCTAAATAACAAGGAAGCGCGCGGGCACACACACACACACACACACACACACACACACACACCCTTACTGGCCTCAAGGGTCTTATCTGCTTTTTGTATCTGGGGAACAAATTGAATGTGGGGCTTGACACACACACACAGGCCAGCAGATGTCTGGGTCGTTAAGGGCAGGGCAGCGCATTAGCATGACAAACAGCCCCCCTCCCCTCGACCCCCACCA
>OMLI01031881.1:10424-40895 GCA_900302605.1 Rondeletia loricata | reverse complement strand
CCGCATCCGCATCCGGAACGCGCCGCAGCCACATCCGGTGGACATTAGGTGTAAATTCTATTATTGACGGTTTATTTACATGGAGACCAAACCGATGTTAAACAGTGTCCAGTGGTGGCATCTGTTGGTGGAAAGTGGCATTGCAAGCAATTGGGAGCATATTAATGTGGGAGCATCACATGCTGTGAGTAAAGCAACTAACTTTCACTAATGTTAATGCTATCATATAATATCAGCATACACTGTGTAAAGTGTTGATAGTTGGCTACGCAAGTAAGAGAAATACTGCAAATTATTTATTTTTTGCCATTGAAAACTTTTTGTCTTTTGCACTGCCTTTTTCTCTGCATTGACTGGTAGTTTACATTAGCCTACAAGCAAGCTGTTAGGAATTTGACTGGTCAAACCCAATACAGACTAATGTATGGAGTTTATTTCCCTTGCATATTAAACTAAAATGGTAGATTAAAAAAACATTAAGTTGTGCAAGTTATTTATTTTGTTTATTCCTATTGGGCATAACCCCCTACCCCTGTGAGCCCCCATCACCTCAACTAATGAATTTCCTGTGGGAAAGCCTAGATATCTCATGTATAACTGCTTTTTTTGTAAGGTTGACCAATTCAGTACAATTAACCACACCTATCCCTAGATGCATATTGTCTCGCCGAAGCGATTACATTTTCTGGTGGTGGCGGCGTCGTCGTCCTGACTTGCGTTAAAGTTTTTGGATGGCAAGACATACATCCGGCGATAGCGCTTGTATTAATATAGTACTTCAAGTAAGTAATTTGTTTCTCTGCAGGCGGCTTCTACCAACAGCCACCCGGTCACTTTCCTCACCCCATGCCAGGACAGATGGGCCCTGGTCCCAGTCACTTCACCCATATGGGAGGCCACACAGCTACCGTCTTGGCACCCCCAGGAGCAGCCACCACCGTAACTGTACTGCAGGGGGAGATGTTCCAGTCCACACCAGTGCAGACTGTCTGTCCGCACTGCCAGCAGGCAATCGTCACCCGCATCTCCCATGATGTCGGCCTCATGAACACGCTCTTCTGCCTCTTCTGCTTCTTTGTGGGGTAAGTGGGTTACAGAATATTTGTAGCATGCTGCTTCAGTGCATTGTAACATAATTAATGTAGATAGATTCCTGTGTATAATATTTAATATGTTAATTGTGTGTTATTTATGGATGAGGATGAGGTGGTGGGTGGGTCTGGTAGCAGATTGCCTTTTGACACCTCTTACACTTGTTTGTGGAGGGTTATATACCATAAGTGTATCGGGATGGTAATGTCCATACATGTAAGAGTATGTATTCTTGTACACGTCTGCTTATAGGTATGCATGTGCAAGTTTACATTGCAATTGTGGATCATGTGCATGTGTGCATATGATGCACGTTTGATCAAAACAAAGGAAACAGCAGCTTAAAGACTTCCATCAGTGACAGTGGCTCTGTAACTATATACAGGGTTTCTTTGGCTGTTAGAGAGGCTTAAGTGGTAACATCATCAGCGGGGAGTGTGTTGTACAGGGATGGGAGAGTCAAGTTTCAAAGGCTGGGTTTCTGCCTGTTTTTAAGGTCCCATATTGTACACTTTTCATGAATTTGTTTTCAGATGTTCTATGTCTCAGGATAAGATATGCTTCATGATGTTTTTTAAGTAGTTGAGGCAAAATTGTATTTCTTGAACGAACTTGGAGAATAAATACTCACATGCAGAACAGTCACAATACTGGACCCTCATTGGCAGACAGTACCAGCTCCCCTGATTCAGATGATGCCAACCTGAGTGGAGGCATTCAGAAGGGTGTGTCAGACTTCTGATTGTGGTCGTCATTTCTATGAGGTGTGAACAGATTATGTCAAATCAGGAAAGAAGGCAACCTGCTTGTCAGTTAAAGTCACAACGTAATGAAAAATGACTTTTTCACCTTATTAGCTAATTCTCTGTCATAACATACACCTATTGAACAATAAATGCCCAAAAATGTACATGTTTTTTATTTTCTTGTATTTTCACATCAAAATTCTATTTATTTTACTTCCTGGAAAATACAAGTATTACATGGAAGTGAATGAGCATTGAAGGGTTGTGACTCACCTTAATGGAATAATGGAATATTGTGAATACAAAATGTTCAGGGCATGGAGCCATAGATTTGGTTAGGAATATATTATCCTCAATGACACTGCTACAATCAAGAAAGAAATGTAGAATTATGATTGCAGCGAATAGGACTTGACTAGGCCTCATAGGGTTGATTGGATTGATTCCACACAACACAGAGCAAGCAGAACCCTTTACTGTAGGGTATCTTTTAGGTTGGGGTTTCCTTTATTTTGACTGTCTTTTGTTTCAGTGTGTTGATCTTTAAATTTCTGATTAAAAACATCTAAGTAGGGCTGGGAAATAGTTCAATATTATCGTCTTACAATAGAATCATATCGTGATGAAATAATGATATTGACTTATGGTGATACACAAGTCGTCTAAATTAATGATAAAAGCAAATACTTGGATTAAAGTAAATCTCTCACAAAATGAAATCTGAAACAAATTAGGAAACCTTATTTGAAAATTGCAGAGTTCGGTCATACTTTATATTACCATGCAGGTCAATGTGATGGACATCAATTTGATTATTTAATGTAATTTTGCATATGTTAGCAGGTATCGTTATGTATCGATATTGAAATAATTTATTATGATTATCATGATACTAACTTTGTCCATATCGCCTAGCCCTACTCATAAGCCCATGTGGGCTAAGTGTCACATTCATCTGCCGGCTTTTGAATTTGCTTACATTCATTTGTCATCTGTTTGTTCCTCATTTACAGGTGTGATCTTGGCTGCTGCTTGATTCCCTGTCTGATCGATGACCTCAAGGATGTGACACACACCTGCCCTTACTGTAAGGGCTACATTTACACATACAAGCGTATATGCTAACCACCGACAGCTCTGCTCTACAGAGACATGTATATGCACACACATAAATTCACAGCTCCTCCTGCTGGTATTGACAGGCTTTTCCCCCCATTTTTGCTCAGAGTTGTGTAGCCCTCTTTAGTTGGTGCGGTTTTATCATTAATTCACAGAGTATGTACTGTATATATCTTTCAGCATTATACATTTATGTATAAACATGTTCAAATGTACAAATCTCACACTGGACTACAGGAGATCAAGGGGATGAAAACATCCACAGAGATGAATTAGTGGCAGACACAGATATATCTGGTACTGTGTGAAAAAGCAATTGGTGGAGGAAAAGGCATGGGATATTATGCATTTAGGGTGGGGAAAAAACAAAATCTAAGGATAGACTGATAGCTTCACTTAAGGAAAGCTGTGAAAATTGTCACTTTATTGAGTTGAAATCATCTGTGAATCTTGCTGAGAAGCAAGTGTATTGAAATCAATTTTTGCCAGGTCAGCGTTTTTGTTTTTCTATTTATTGTAAATATTTTATCCATTATTTTAAAAGAACTGAGCATTTTTGTCCATGTCTGATAATTATTTATGTTCTAATTCCTTTCCTATATCGTGAATAATATATCCCTCCTTCAATGTGAGTAATTAACTAAACATCTACTTTTGTCTCGATAAACGAATTTATTTACTTGCTTGGGAACGATATGTTACTTGCTATGTTAATGCATCTTCTGGGCTATAGTCACACAATGTTTAGTGATTTCAGGTTGAGCTGTTACACATCAATGCCCTTTGTCCATCATAATGTACTTAATTTTGATAATACAGCAAATATGTGCACTTTGAGTTGAAATTTACATTTCCCAATGTAAACTATCATGCATTCTTGAAATCATTGCCAAAACATCATTTTTGTCTGAGAGTTCATTTAAGAGAAAAATCCAATGGTTTACCACGTTACTTCAGTAGTAAAAGCAGTATATGTATAATATTGGTTGTACAGAGCCTGTTGTTTGCTAATTGATTCATCAGCCAGGAGTGAAACCCACTTTACATACATTTGTTCAGAATGGAGTGGAATGAAAGCGGTGCTGGCAGTAAATCTGCTCTGCCAGAGGGTTTAATTATTATTGATGGAGACGCTCTGCATGACATCACGGTAATCTTGTGTCCTCTCTCTAGCCATATGTCCAGTCTGATGCACTGATCCAAACTAGATTATCCTGTCACTGATAGTGTTGGCTGATGATTCTTTGGTGCCAGAGTGAACAGATAGGTAGTTTAAAATGGAAAAGTATGTTGGCAAACAAATCACCTGTATCAGTGGCACCATCATAACTAACACTATGTAGGCCTGTAATACAACTAATACGACATCATCTAAGATTACTTCTGTTGCTCGGATGCATGTTAGGTAACACCTAATGCAAATACAGGTACCTCTCTTTCTTGACTGCAGTACAGTAATACAAATTTAAATAATCAAATAATATTAGCTCTTTGCTAAGGATAAGCTTCATGTAAATCATTGAGACATCTTGCAAAAGTACATTGTGATTCCATCAACAAGATATTAACTAACTAACATGACAACCAGTATGTTCATACACAGCATGCCCATCAGCCATTCCCCATCAAATGCAGAGCATCTCTGCATGAACCATACATTTTAATGAATACTTCTCACTGGCTGGTTCCCTGACTTGGTGTGCTTTTTAATCTTTTTACAGAAATGTGACTTGAAGCTAGTTGTGCAAGAAAAGCAGTACGTTTTGAGTTGAAGGATTGAACGTTTAATATGAAGTACTGTATGCCATTGTTTTGGATAACGCTGGTCTGCATTGCTCTCTAAATGTCTGTGATATGTATAACTATGTAAATCAAAATTTGTTTGACTGTTGCATACAGGTACTATTTTATCAATAAAAATCAGAACATGATTCAGATTTTCCATTGAAATAGATTTTTTTAATGTTATTTTGAAAATAAACTAACTGAAAACTGAATGATTTCACAGCATCTCAAAGACAAAAGGGAAAAACAAGTTTCTTCAGTTAAGCCTACACACTGAGGAGGTAAGTGCACAATGAGCAAACCACTCAAATAATTTCAAGAGCTACCAGAGTGATAGCAAAAAATATAGGCTCAAAAATGAGAGGCAGGGGAAGGAGGAAGTTATGGCGAAACTATGGTAGATTAGCATTAAGTTTGCCTAAACATTTTCATGTGCAAAGGTATCAATCTCTCCATCGATGTCCACACGGGGCATTGCAGCATTTGTAGAATGTTGTCATTGGTTCATCTGCTGATCTTGTCTGAATCTGCATGAAGTATGCCCGAGCATGCCCACACCTGGGACAAGTTTCTGTAAACAAATACAAATATGATGCGTTAACCTGGAATAACAAGGATTAAAGGAGTTGCAACACTTGGTGAATATTTTGGTAAATAAAATAATGCTGTTAAAAGGTATGGCAAATTGTGCAGTTGGGCCAATCCAATACAGGCCTTAAAACCTCACCTAATTAAGATTCAAATGAATGGAACATAAACAAGGAACAAAACCATCATCACAAAAAGACAAATAAGAAATGTGTGGATACAATCTCTATTTACTCTAGTACAAATGTTGCTTTACACATCTGGCTTTTGTGAGAACTTTAGTGTAAAAGCTTAGAATCAGAATCAATTATTTGCTAAGTATAACGGGCACTCAAGGACTTGGTGCTGACACTTTACAAGACAGTTACACAATACATGATTGACACTATGTGCAATACAAAATGTAACAGAGCCTCACAGGTCGTGCAGACAAGACAGTGTCAGTAGATTAAACAATCACACTACAAGTATCCATTAAAAGACAATAACTGGTCCAGTGTAGCAGCACTGCCAGGGTGTTACTGCCTTGAGAATGCTGTGAGGCAAGTTGACAGGCAAAATCCTGCTTTAAATCTCCCTTTGGCCTGCCACATTCAGCTGTGAAGAACTGAAGGCGAAGAGACTCATCCTCCAAATGGGCCAGTGAACATAACTCATTTGGGCTGGCTAGAGGTGTGTTATCACCTATGGGCCTTGAGATCAAGTGGCGTAGTGAGGTCTAGATGCCATGCACCACTTACCAGGAGTAGAATCCACATTTTCCCAAGCCGCAGCCCCACCAAGAACATCATCCACCTCTTTTAGCTTGGGATACTTCCTGTTGTTTACCTATAATGGGGAAAACGTGTGTCAAGGCGCAGAAACTGGAGCAGATGCACTTCAAACTTAACGTATTTGCATTCAGTACAAAGCACGGACACAGACTGTAACTAAAATAAGATTTTAAATTGATATCTGGATGTACAGCACTACAAAACAGAATCGAGGACACCTGTAGTTTGAACCTGGAGAGCTTTATGAGGGATACTGGAGAAATATGGTATGATGGTGAAAACCATTTGCTCAATGCTACTTCCAAGCTAGTTGGAGAAATCATTTATAATGAGTCAAACATGAAACTCATTCTAAACTACTTTGAGGGACTTTTTATCTGTACATTAAGGGTTTTTAAATGTGACAAAATGAAGCTAGGAAGTCAGGATGTGCTTTGCTTGTGCATCAGCCGTATTCTAGTTAGAGCTTGCTGGCTGCACTCATTAATCATGTTACAAAACTCTTTAAAATACTTAGTAAAAATGTATTAATTTGTAGCCTAACTTACCTTTCTTGTTATGTTATGCACGTAGGGACATGTGTTGCAGGCGAACCTCAGGCACTTCTGTCCTTCCTCGACTATCAAAACATTCCCGCATGTTGGACAAAAAAGAAGCATGTTACCCAGAACAATTATTTACCTATACAAACAAACAAAAAAGAGTCAATGTAAGCACAATAGTTTACACAGCTGGTTAACTTTACTCCGTTTTTTCAGTGTACAGTTGGGTGTGTTTATAATAACAGACGCATGTAGCACAGGAAGAGGCGCTGAGGGCAGGTGCTACTCTTTTCGCAGCTCGGTGGGAAACAAAATATAATGAGAGGAAATGGTCTTATAGTAATTCAACGACTACAACCCCAAAATAATATAACATAACATAGAATAACATTTACTTTACTTAATATAAACATTTTCAGGTAATATTTACTTATCAACGGAAAGAGTAAAGCTGTGACTAAATTTACTTTCACAGCCGGGAACGTTTTATACTGAGCTATGGTTTCCCTCCGGTATGTAATTTCTATGGTACAATGTTGGTTTGTTGATGCGCTGTTTAATTTGAGTCGCGTATTAAATTCCCGTAAAAGAAGAATAATTCCCGTTGTTGTAGTCGTTCCTGTCCAGCAGCTTTACCAAGCCCACTACCGGATTAAACAAGACTATTGCTTGTTAAATAACTTGCACTGCAGGATGGAGGAGCAGACTCGGGACCCTCCGGGTGAAACACCGCCTATAAAGGAGGAGGTGGAGGCTGCAGCACCAGATGTAGAAGAAGAAGATGAGGACGCGCTGCCCCACTCGGAGATCTTGGACATTTTCGAGGAGGGACTCGCTCGCCTTGTGCAGGACCCTTTACTCTGCGACCTTCCTATTCAGGTGGGTTTATTATATGAACTGGTCTTTAATAGAGGGAGCAGGGATGTAGAGGAGGGTAAACCCACTTCAGCTAATTTTACCTACCTGTTTTATTTGCAGAATAGAGTTTACACACCTTTTTAGGCTGGCATAAAGCTTACATTCATTGTATACATCATAGTAAGTCGCATCAAACTGATGTAAATTATGTGAAGATAGGGTCTTTTAAGGGGAAAAGGCATAAGTGAATGCTTTTCTGAACATTTAATTGCTTTTTGTTAATATTAGTTGTTATTTTCACTATGATGATCACCAACAGGGAGGTCAGAGGTCAGGGTCAGCTACAGAGCAGAGTCAGACTGTGTCTTGCTGAAGGACACTTCAGCAGGACAGAGGTTTGACAACAAGGGGGCCTGAACCCGGGCGGCCTCCCTAACCACCGGACCACCCTGTTGCCTAATATATATATATATATATATATATATATATATATATACACAGTATTGGAGAAAACATTTCTTTGACAAATGGTACTACAGATAGCTGAAGACCTCCACATTGTCCTGCCTTCAACAATGCAGAGAAACTTAATCATAACTGAATACAAAATATTTCTGTTAAGGTGACTCTGGAGGAGGTAAATTCTCAAATTGCTTTGGAGTATGGCCAGGCGATGACCGTGAGGATTGTAAAGGCGGACAGCGAAGTTATGCGTAAGTGTTGAGATTGTTGTCTCATTTCGTGCCATTCAAGACAGCACAGTAGCTGAATGTCAATGTTACATAGTCTCTTGTATATTTGAGCATGTTAAAGATATTATGTAAAATACTCCTCCCTCAGCCATAGTGGTGGTGCAAAATGCTACCGTGCTTGATCTGAAGAAAGCCATTTGCCGGTTCATGGAGCTGAAACAGCAACGTGAAGGCGGGGTGAAACATATTAGCTGGTAAACACACACACACACACACACACACACACACACACACACACACACACACACACACACACACACACACACACACACACACACACACACACACACACACACACACACACACACACACACACACACACACACACACACACACACACACACTCACAATGTAAGAGAAGGATGAAAAAATACCAAAAAGAGCATTCTTTACGTTACCACTGATTGCTGCCTTTACTTTTCATTTACAGGAGATACGTCTGGAGAACTTATAATTTAGTATTCCAAGGGGAAAAGCTTGAAGACGACAAAATGAGACTGAAAGAGTGAGTGTATAAAACATCACTGCCATTTACCGCAACGCTCTTCTCATTGGTATAGTTTGACTCTGAAAATCACTACTGATTTTTGTCTTTCTTTATTCCTTTGCATCTTCAGCTATGGGATCAGGAACAGAGATGAAGTAACATTCATGAAGAGACTCAGGAAAAAGTGAAATGGCACAGAAAACATCTGTCAGAAAAACAACAGCTACTTCAGTGTGCAACGCATGCAGTTGCTCCCTGTCTGTCAGACCCATAGTTATACACACAAAGTATTCATGATAATAGTACTTGTCTTAATTAAGGTGTTGTTTGGGGTTAGCTTTTCATACGCACCTTCATATCCAGTCATTAATATCTCTGTACACATGATAAACCCCAAATATTACTAAGGATACTTTGCAAACTGTGAAAGCCAACCATAAACACAGATACGATGTTTACATGCTTCAGTGTGCCTGTTAATATTGATAGATCCCAGGTATACATTTTTGGGTTTCTCATAATGCAGATACACCAACTCAAAAATGTTATACTTGAGTATCCTGAATAATAGCAGAATATAAAGGTGTACATATGTCTCCTCATTGACCAATAAACAGCCAATGATAACATTTTTAGCACACTTATTAATTTCTCGAAGAGGCTACATGTAAATATAATAAAGTGGAATACTGGATTTTAAGCTCCCTTTTTTTACTTGCAGTATTCAGTGATTTGTATAGTTGTCTGTAAATGTTAATAAAATGTGTTTCATTTTGTGTTTCACTTGAGCATACATCTCAACAGGAGCACTCTGAAACATTTCCACGTAGGGAAGGTGTAAATGTAAAATGAAGATTTGAATATTTTTTGTTCCTGGTAGCAGGGGAAACAAAATGTCATTGTTTTCTGGTCTGAATATATCAGTACAGGATAACCTCTGAAGTTGAGAGCAGCTGAAGAAACAAGGTAAAATAAAAATTTCACATAATGGTAATATTACAGTTACTTCAGTTCATAGTTATCAGCATTCAACTTTAGATTTGTATTAGATTAGTGTTGTTTCCAGAACTAATCCCAGCACTTTATCTACAAGTATACATTTTTAATTTGGTACTTATTGTGTCTCAACATTTCTTGACCAAATTGAAATACATGGATTTATGTTTTTCAAGTTCCCCATGTTCTCATATTTGTTTGGAAAATAAGCAGTGTTTGACTGAACTTTGAATACACAAGGCATGTTTCCAACCAGACAACTTGAAGCACCATGCAGGAGTTTTTACAGTATGGATTTGATCTAGGACTTAAATGTATTAATGCAGGTACAGTGAAGAGTGAGTGAGCACTTTATACTATTGTGTTCAGTGTTGCATTTTTGGCTGCTCTTGTTTGTTTGTTTTTTCTGACACTGAACATGTTAATGTAATTTACCAATTTGTTGTGAATTGTACATTTTTCCTTTATCTTGAATATCTGATGATTTGGAGATCTACAGCAACACCACCTACTGTTTTAGCCAGAATTCTTATTTTGTCTTATTCAGCCATAACTTGCTCTAAAATCCTTTTAGTCTGCCATCCTTTTTGAGTCCTGAAACTTGCTGCTGATTCTTATTCCGCATGGGAAACAAATATGCACATGGTACCTATAGGTGCTGCAGGTGTGAGGATTTTCTACGATTTTGGAATTTGACAAAATTAACCCAAATCAACAATTTGACCAAGCTACACCAAATGTATTATATTTGCAAAGCGTGTATGTCTTTACAATGTTTGAAAAGGGTCTAAGGGACCAATCAAAAGATAGCTAAGTTAGTTACATACATCCTACAACTCCACTGTAAAGTGTTATGTCCTTTTTCAACTCACCATGGGTGTCAAGGAATTGATGTTGAAGATGCCTACCAAGTTTAGTATTGATATCAAAACAAATGAGGAAAATATAAACAATCGCTTTGCATGCATATACCTAATAATATAATACCATATACCATATAATACCTGAGGCGGCAGTGGCTCAGGAGGCAGAGTCCTCACCCAGCAACTGAAAGGTTGGTGGTTCAAGTCCAGCTTCTCCTGGGGGAAAAAAAAATCTGTCGTAGTGTCCTTGAGCAAGACACCTAACTCTAATTGCGCCCGTTGAGCAGGATGGCGCCCTGCGTGGTTACCTCTGCCAACGGTGTATGAATGCGTGTGTGAATGGGTGAATGTAAGGCAAGCTGTGAAGCCCTTTGGATAAAAGTGCTATATAAATGCAGTTTATTTACCTAAGCTTGTAAGAATAGCACTGTGACACAATATGATCCTCTCAAGATTTTGGTTAACAAACAAAGGGTTAGGGGTTAGAAAACAACGACATTCTATATCTGTAAATCTCTTTACTGGTATGAATAACTGGTCTATATTTTGTCATGCAAATTAGTATGACAGCAACAGCCTGTACATCTCCTTTTAATATCCTCATCACTCTATTTCACAATATTCACCATACCTGCAGAACTGTGAGTATTGCTGCTTATAGATAAAAATAAATAGCTTTGTTAGTAACATTTTGTATTCCAACAACATGACCTGGTGAATCTGTGTCAGTTAATTTGCAATTTGCAAGCCTTAATCCAAGATTTTAAGTACATTATAGGTATAGACGTCTTGCACATGATAAATAAGCTTTTCCCAAATTTATCAGTCTAATTTACACCACATTAAGCAAAAAACATCACACAGGTTCAAAATAACATTTAAAACTCATGTGGTCTTGCTAAATATGATGCCCTTGGGTAAAAAAAATATAAAAAGAAAAGGCAGTACTTTTTACAAACCCTTCCTCTTTTCAGCATCCACCATGACAACTTCCCCTGAGGCCAGTGAGCTGGAGAGGTTATCTACAGAGATGAACCATATCTCCTTAAAAAGGCAACAACTTCAGGAACGGAGAAAAATGTTGAGCATACTTCAGGAGTTCAAGAGCCGTGCTGAATGTGGAAGCCCAGGTAAAGTGTGAAAGAGAGCATGCGAGGAGTTTCAGTCCAAAAACGAGATATTTGCCATTTGAGGCATGAAAGTATTACTCATCATGAAATATTTTTTAACATTAGTAGCTATCTGAAGAGATCTGCCTACAATACAGCAAGTATTTTAGACAATGTAATCATCCGTATCTTTTTAATGTTAAGCAATGAACATTAAAGTAACAATCTATTTAAACCATGACTGGAAACGCTTCATAAAGACAATGTTCCAGAAGAAGCCTGTTTCAGAGGCTTGAAGTGATTGTACAACAATTTGGGGAGGACCACAAAGTTAGTCCTTGCATAGTGCTTCCCTTGTTTGTGTTTTTGAGCCCTAATGTCCATTTTCAGCGGAAAGGGCCTCAGATCAGCATGAGCTTGACAGCATTGATGACAAACTGAGCCAACTGTCTGAAAGGAAGGTGGCACTCCAAAGATGCCAGGACAAGATCCTCAATGCTCAGAGTCATAAGAGTGGTGCGTCCACATTCCCTGCAAGAAATCAAGAGTCTATGGTGCTTCCGCCTTTTTCTGACCATGTTTCTTTCTTCTTTTCTTCTTTACTAGAAGATATTATCATCTCCAGTGAGAAGGTTGTGCCCGCTAGAACTCCTGTTTCTGAGCCTATTGTTTTCTTCATTGAGGCTCCGCCCTCAATCCCTGGTGAGTCAGTGTCATTTGAGTTTATTAATTTACTGATCTACAAATTTGCTCATTTTAACAGTTGAATTTGATATGGTTGCCATCACTTGAAACATTGTCTTCAACACATTACAGTGCTGGTCGGTGTTACTTGCACACCTTGCAGTTATATTGGAAATTGACAAATGAAAACTTCACCAAATAGGCAAATTATTAAGAAATCTCGTTTTCTGTAAGTGTTAATATAATATTCTGTACCCACTGAAAATCTCTGTCCATCTTATAGCTAAACCTTGGGCACATATAGAGAATTTGACCATTCTCTCTGGTCCATTTTCCAAAGAGATGGAAGTCAATTTTCCATCCCAAACCCATTGTTTTCAACTAGAAATGCATTTTTAGAGACAAATGTAGAAACATCATATTCATCATAATGTAGCAAGAAAAAATATCAACCTATCCTTAAACACATTATTTTTAGTAGTTACTATACATGCTGTGTCTTAGATGTTGTCAAGGCCTTTATTCAATTTCATTACTTTAAATAGCATTATAAAATTTAAAATTCAGTATTTTTCTAATGTATTGTTGATGATTAGAATGATGAAGCAATTAAGATGTTTTTTTGTTTTTTTGTTAGGTTTAGAAAAATTTGAAATTAATAAGAAAAATTGATGCCAATAATGCTGACCAACACTGGATTCTGACTTCCCTTTACAGCCCCTACAGTGATTCTGGACAAAGAACATCTTCCGGCATGTCCATCCAAAACCCAGTGCCCAGAGTGCCGACAGTTCATCACCACAGAGATCGTTTCCTCCGTTGGCAGTGTGACTTGGCTGGTGTGTTTCATGGCAACTTTATTTGGGTATGAAACCCTCCCATCCTGCCTCCTAACATAAAATAATTATTTGCATGAGAATACAATCATAGCTTGTTGGACCTGTTTGTATTTGGTTAGCAAATGCAACTGTTACTGGTATCTGCGTTGTTTTAGTTTTTCTGACATTCTGTATGTCTTGTTCCTCGTTTTGCAGCTGCGTGGCTGGTTGTTGCCTCATTCCTTTCTGTATGGATAACTTCAAAAATATCACACACAGATGTCCCAAGTGTCGAACTTCAATCTACACAATTAAAAAGATCTAAGAGAGAAGTGGTTGGTGAGAGCTTGAACTGCCGATAAAGCTCAGCGAGAGATGGTATCATTCGTTGGCCTAATGGTGAAGTAGTATTGCAGCATATGACTCCTTTGTGGATTTGACCTGTTAACATTCACCCTTATATTCTCACATTGTGCAGGATGCACTGAAGGCTAGTTGAGTGGTTGAGGAACAATGTGATGTTGCCGACTACACATGCAAAAGGAGACATGTTGTGTGGACTTGCATAGTCTGCCTGTATGTAAACATGTATTATATTTGCTTTCCAGGGTGTTCTTGTATATGAGAAGTGATCATTCACTGAAAAGCTTTTTTCTGATCAATATCATTGTAAATATATCCTGTAGTACTTACTTGATCTGATCAGTTCGCTATAAGAACTGCATGACCAACTCAAGGCTTATGACTGAGGTACGGTTTGTCTGTGTATTCAACAAAATTACAAAATGATAAATTAAAAGTCGTACCTTGTATGATCATTTTTATTGACAGGCACTAAAGGCTTTACGACATTATGGGGATACACATACTGCAAACCCCAAATAGTCTTGGTATTTACAAAAGAACTCAGATATGCTACATTTGTATAAAAGGGAAAATATAGAAAATATATACACAATGTGCAAAACAATTGGCATACTAACTATGCATCAAGACATTTCAAAGGGGGGTTATACTAGTATAGTAAAAGTAAAAATATTTCTGATTCCTGCACAAAATCCCTTTCAAAGTGTTACATCATTTGAATTGTCAAATGAGGCAGTAGAAACTGCATCTCCATGTAAGTGCTTTTATCAACAATTCCTTTTTTCTTTATTCAAAGGAGAATGTCAGTGAGGCTCCAGATAATCAGAGGCGGACCTTTATCTCCAAAGCACACTCACCCTGCAATCGTTGCTTCCCTGGCATTATCCTGCTGTCTTGGTGCATCATTTTCTGTATCACACTTTTTGTCAACTATCCCTTCTTCAGGTCAGAAGCCATCTTTTGCAAAAATCAGAAAAAAAGGAAACGTTCAGTTATTTATAAACACTTCTGGTTCTTGCTTAAGTCAACTCTTAGTATTTGTCCAGTAGATGTCACTACAACACAATCTGACTCCATACGTTGAAGTTATTAGTGGAGCCGGAGGGGAAGCGAGGCTATTGTATGACCCTGTCTGTGTGTCTGTCTGTGTGTGTGTCCGCGGTCATAACTCAGTAACCAGTGGACCGATTGTTATGAAACTTCACATGGTGATACCATATGTCCGCACCTAGGCTGGAGATTTCCCCCCGAATTTTAGGTCAAAGGTCAAGGTCGTAGGTCACCGAAAGGTCAAATCACACTGTCATGGCTCCCGGATGCCACAAAAACACTGATGCGGGCGGGCTCCGCTTGCAATCTCTCGGACTGCTCTTATTTCAGTATGAAATGACATGATAACACTAGATGCTATTCAAACAACCAAAGAGCATTTCTGATTGGATATTGTGGTGTCTCTGTTACTACACTGTAATGCTACGCAGACAGATCATGATCTGGTATGGCCTGCCATGTTTACACTTGATGAATGGACTAGGCAACTAAAATCAAGCTATATGCTGACCTTATTTGAGAAACAAAGAAATGTAAACCAACATTGTTATGGCAACAAAGAGTAACTCCTCAGTTAAAGTGACAGAATAACTAGTCACTTTAACCATCTAACTGCTCCACCAATATGCTGTAGTAACTGTCAAACTGAATGAAGATGACTTGGTCTTGGAGCATCTTTCACTGGCAAATTTTCTGGCAGTTTCTCTCTCTCAAAAATACGACGACGACAAAAAACGAGCAATATGTCATACACAGTGTAGAGATGCAGAGTGGAAATGCATAGTGGAGTCACGTACTTGTTATCACTCGTGATTTCAAAACTCAAACGCATACAACATTCAGCTGATCTGTACATTGGGAGGAATCCTATCTAAGCAAACAATAAGGTTCAGAGAGGAAACAAAACATTTTCAGAAAGCCTTTTGTAATAAGTAGAAAGGCATTGGTTGGGCCGGTTCAGGCCAGTGCTATTGGCTGCTGGGCCATACGTTGTGGCCCATGGACACTATGGTAAACAAACTCAGTGGCCTCAAGTCCAGCAGTGTAATATCACCCTGATTGCACCTCAAATTAATTAAAATGTCTGACTATGAGCTTCAAAATTCACATACACACAGGAAGCATTCAGCTGTCATGTCAGGCAACTCACAGCTTTACAGGAGACATGATCAGTTCTCTTACCTCTCTTAGATTAAAGGCGTCCGATATGTCAATGCTCCTTCTTGCATGTGATGAAAACACAAAACTACCCAGTTGTGATACCCATGCCAGGATGGTGTGGAGTGAATTACCTTACAGCACTCAGCCATATATTTATCCATTGGTTCTTTAACTCTATTGTACTCTGCTCAGAACAGGACATTTCCCTGTACATTCATTTAGATCGGGAGACAAAGAGGAAACCGACTGATAACGAGTAAAACAGTGGTGTAACTTGGGTTTGAATGGCCCTAGCTGAGTCTACCCAGACTCTTTTCAAGCTACTTCCACAGTGAGCTAATGGACAGCTCAATCTGCCAGTACCAGACCCACTTTATGTCTTCCTCCCCATAGAATGAGAGGGCTTAATGGTTTAAATACCTCAAAGGGAGGAATGTAGCTACCTGTATACTGACACCGCTTGAAGAGAGCCATACCAAGCTGATTTACACAAGCTCTGGCCAAAAAGCAGTACAGAGCTGCACAATAAACCCCAACCGCTCTACATGGAAAATAAGAGCCCTAAGCTCCCTTGCATAAAAAGTATGTTTGTCTGAAATGGCCTGGTAGGAATAAGGGATCACGTTGAAGTTGCTCAGTCCCAGTTCAACTGCAGTTCATGGGAGTCCAGGAAGTCAGAAGAGAAGACCCCCACTGGCGAGGACGTGCCCAGGGGGTTGACCCCCTCTGCAGGCACAGGCATGGTAAGGTCCAGCCAATCCATATTGTCCAAGTTAGTGTTTTGCAGGTGGAAAGCAGATGGCGTCATGTTGTCATTGAAGTCCAACTCCATGGTGTCCATAGGGGAGTGGGGATGCAGCTGGCAGTGCAGCTCCTCCATCAGCCTGAGTGTCCGTGGCTCTGTGTCGGCCACCAGCGAGCCATCCAGGAGGGTTTCCAGCTGGTTGTCGGTGGCCAGGGCCACCAAGCTGGATGGAGGGTTAAGGGTGGGAGCAGGCAGCTGGGCCACTTGGATCTGAGGTGGGGGACGGGACAACACAGTATTGATGGGCAGGGTGGTTACACTGGCGGTCACTGGGAGAAGCTTGTCCAGGCAGGGTGGATCCTGTCTGACGAAGGGGGAGATCTCTACAAAACAAGTACAGAACGGGAGGTGTGAGCAGCTGATGATTCATTATTCCTTTATTGGTGTCCCAAATTAACAGTGCTAACAAAGGGTCATGTGTATTTCTCACCGCCACTCTCGATCAACACATCAAACAGGTCATCCATATGCTGGCTAGTTGGAGTGGGAACCTGCAGGAAAACACAAGACCAGCAAAAGTTTGCGTGACGACAGTGACTATTTAAAGGATAAAGCGCACAATGTATTTCATTTGTATTGTATTTTTCACCTGAACAGCAGTTTGCATGCTGCGGGTCTGTTTGACTGCGTCCTCATAGCGGGGTGGGTCCTTACACTTGGAGACGTGGTTTGTGAATTTTGGCTGTTGCAAGATCAAGGCTGGCTGGCTGGGACAGGGAGACTGGTTGACAGAAAAAGACAACACGCTCTAACCCCGAATACAAACACTTTATATCTGATACAAAACCTCAGTTACATAGATGCTGTACATATGGATCATCTTCTACCTTGTTTGTAGGTCCTTTAGGGGCGGCCTGGCTAGACGAGGCCCTTGCAGGGCACCCACCCCCTGGGAAGGTGTTAATCACGCGTGTGTCTTCCCGGGCGTGACTCTGATCTGCTCTGAACTGGAAACCTGAACCTGGGGAGGTGCTCAGTGGGCCTGTCTGTGGAGGAATTAAGAATAGTCAGCACATGTTAACTAACGCTTAGCGCTGACCGGTGCTTTTGAACACTCTCCTAAAGGTATGGAAAAAGTGGTGCACTGCAATACACACTCTCTGTGGGAGCAATAAACATAAACATGCTCTCTCCTGGGGGACAAAAAAGGTTTATGCTGTAGCAGAGCATCGGTGCAATGCTGTGCGGCGTAGCTGATGAGCGCGCTCCTCAGTTAGTGTTGAGCTGCAGTTGCTGTTGCTAATTCTGGCTGGCTGATTGTTGGGCTTAGAGCAGAGTGCAGACAGGGGGCAGTCAGGGCACCGCTGTCTGCCTGGCCCTCACTCAGCACCTGCTCCAGTAACCCAAGCTTCCACAGGCCCTCTTTTGATGTGATTAGGGGAGGAATTCATCACCCAGCCGAGGCCTGTTATTACCTTGGCAACAAAGAAGACACAGGTAGTGTGTCAAAGATATCAGAGGGAAGCTCCTCACTGAAAAAACACACCGAATGCCACGAGATATGTGATTGGGCTGAGCCTCACAACACATTGCACCAGATGTATGACACGCAATGGAAATTAAGTTAACCTGAATTAATTAAAAGGCACAAATAGAATGCAGGGTCACACACAGGTAGCTAATAATTCACATTTGCATTGGTGAAGAATCCCAAAACAACCAGAAAATCTGCTCATATTGATAACAAAGAGACAAACCCAGGTAAAATGGCAGCTACTGTAAAAACTGTACTCCCTGCAAACTATGTGTTCTTTCTTACCTGTGTCATGGGCTGAGACTGAGTGGTGCATTGCTGTTGCAATGCTGCTGAGGCCTCTATTTTCTGTGGCACCAGTCCAGGGGTCTGGATGAGGCCTGGGGCTGCACTGCTAACAGTAGTATGTAATTTGACACCATTGTCGGGGAGCCGGATAGTGACTGCTGAGGCAGGGAGTGATACAGGCAGGAGGATCTGAGTTCCAGACTGGACAGACTGCAGGGTTTGAGGCTGCTTGAGAGTCTGAAGCAGCTGTCGGTGGCTGATGATGAACTGATGTCGGGGAGCTAAGTGGCTCTGATCTGCGGCCTCCTCCTGTTTGACCACTGCAGGCAGACCAGGAGAGCTACAGGATGCTGAGCAGTTTGAGGGGGTCCTGTTTTCCTCTTTGACCTGGATGGGAGCAGGAGGGCTGAGCTGAGGTGGAGAATCTCCCTGCTGACTCCTTTTCTCCACCTCCAGCTGCATCTTCAGCTCCTCCACCAGCCTCTGCTCCTGCTCCAGCTTCCTCATCAGCTCCTCGATCTGACGCTCCTTCTCATGCAGACGCTTGTCCTTCTCAGACCTGCTCTCTATGGGATTCTCCTCCTGTGGCGCTGGAGACGGAGTGCCTGGAAGCTTTGGGGGACTGTCTGCTATACCACTCTCCTCTATGCCCAGACTGGACACCTTGGAGGATATAGGGGACACAGGGGGGGTTAACTTTATGCTTTCGGACTGTGGGGCCCCTGTGTTGGCTGTCATCTCCGTGGCAGTAGCAGGCTGGATGTTAGAGCTCTCCTGATACAACTTAAGCCTCTCTATCAGATCTGTCTTGGTGCCGGACACAGGCAGACCTCTTAGTTTCAGCTCCAGTTTCAGCTCAGCAACCTGTAGGGGAAGGGATAATGCGTTGTTATAAAATACCTCAATTCAATCACATATTTTCTCACTAAATTTAGCTTGTTCTGTTCTGTTGTGCAGAATGCGTGACGATATGCATATAGCCAAATTGTTTGCAGACAGCAGGGCAAAGTGTCACCTTCATCTCATCCAGATTGGCAGGTAAATGATCCAGCTTGCGGCTGGTCAGAGTCTGGTTGGGCCGCACAGGGGCAGCACTGGTTAGAGAGATCCCCTGTGGGGCGGACAGAGCATTCCCACTCAGAGCCACTCTGGAACAGCTGGTCTGTCCCTCAGTTCCTGGTCTGTTGTAATAAGACAAGAAGAATGAGGGAGTAAAGATGAGGGAATCTTGTATAGCTAGTACCCATTTTTCACAATCAACAGCTTCTGTGTAGGATGATGTGGGCAGGAAATATAATGTATCTGAGACAAACAGCGGCTGTTGTAAAACAGCTATGACAGCTATGACCTCACTTCAACCCAGATGCGATCTTTTCATTGGGGTTGTTGAAAATAAAATATTTGAATGAGAACTTAACACAGACAGGAAGCAACGGTTGCACTTCATGGTGGTTACAGTAGCTTATGTAATAACCTCAGCACAGAGCTATCGGCCTATGAAAATAAAGGTAGAGTTTGTGGGCCAGCCAAACCATATCTCTGGCTGTGTAAAAGGAGTGTTTGTTTACTTCAGCGGGGCAGGCAGGATGGCCTGGTAGTTGTAATGCTGCTGTTGCTGGTTTAGGATTTGAAGTTGTAGGAATTGCTGCTGTTGCTGCAGGAGGCGGGCATAGGCAGAGTCCATGGGCACCTCGTTGGACTCCTGCTTCTGGTCTGGTGGGATATACTGATGGTACTTCAACTTTTTCACCCGTGGCTTGGCCTCTTTGCTCTTTTTGCTGCGGCTTTTATCACTGGGTGTCTTGGGCTGGCTTTGCTGTGGAGCACAATATAAGGGAGGGGCAGGTAAAACTTCAGAGGACCATCTGGACGATATGCGATCACTCTGGCTGACCTCAATCCAGTGGTTATCAGGCATTACAGTTGACATGGCCAGTACCAGCACTGTGAGACCTGCAACTGACATTTTGCTATTTCATAACTTGAAGTGCATAGGTGGAACATTGTTCTGACACCCGATGAGAAGGACAGGATGAGGAAATGGGGGTTGGAAATGGATGTGATGTGGCCCTTATTGTTTTGCCACCTGGAATTACAGGATACACGCGAAAATGGCTTGGCATATGCGAAGCAGACCTGTTCTAGCTAAGAAAATATAAATTCAAGTTGGTTTAAGCGAGCACATACCCTCAAATTTGTTTCACTCTTTCCCCTATCCTATTCCAAGGAAGGGAGAGAGTTCATCTTATGCTCTGAGGGTAACAGGATTATGATAAGTGCACAAGTTATTGCTTCACTTCCATCTTTTGATTTTTGGCTTACATTTTATTCAGCCTGAATGTGGAGGGCAAGCCTGTCATTTGACTCTAATTGAAGACTAACTGCGGCTGGCAGTTTTAAGCCCCTGGATTTGTGAAACTACTTTAGACCCTGTTGTTCTTTGAACTGCATTTGACTTGGTTGAATGCTGACTTTCAATTCACCCCTAAACTGATGGGACTTTCAGTATGACAAAACACAGATCCAGTATCCTCTCCTGACATCGTATCTCTCATTACATTTCCAAAGGAAGCAGCATAAAAACCACAACCAATAGATCAGAGAGAGAGTCAAGTACCAGAGGTGACTTTCATGTTAGCTGGGAATTGTGCAGAGAGAAAGCTTGCTCAGAGAACTGTGATCGAATAAGGACTAAATAAACCGCTTTAATGAACTCACCCTTTAAATAATAATCACTACTAGTTTAGGAAGACTTTGAAACAACAAGGTTTATGTAAGCAGCATACAAACAATCCCTTGGTCAAACTTGAAACTATTTTTGGAGAGTGTTCCGTGCAAAAAACATTTTTGAAGCTCACCTTCACAAGAATAGGGCCTGGCGTAGTGGGGGCAACAGTGGTGATTGGCTGAGGTGTGGTTGCCAGTCGGTTGCTCTGTTGCTCATTGGTGGAGACGAGATTGACTAAATCTGATGTGGACTGGGAGTTAGGTGGGGAGTGCTAAGATAAGCAGAGACAGATAGAAACCACATGACCCATTCAGTAAGAACAGGAGAGCAGCTAGGCCTGTTAATCATCATCCCACGCAGGACAAGAAAGGCACATCAACTGGAAGAATACTACAGTCAGATAACCAAAGACAGATTGATGCCTAAACACTGAGGAAAAATAGAATGAGCAAGAAATGTCTCAATAAATCTTGATAAATATACTTTGTTAGTACACTGTGTACATAAAGAGAGAAAGAGGAAGCTACACTGCAAAGAATGTCAATCTGAGCAAGTAATTTAGTCTCATATTCAGTCTTAAAATCTTATTTTTCTTAAAAGTGAAACATTCTACCAATGGTGTGAGATAATTCCACTTGTTTCCAATGTAGTTTTACTTGTTTCAGTCATTATCTTGAAACAAGGCAGAATAAGGCTGATAACCCCACTAGTATCAAGAAAATGACCCTTCATCCATGAAACAAGTTGACTTGCATTGGAAAAAAGTGAACTTATCTTACTCCATTGGCAAATTTTTCCACTTGTTTTAAGAAAAATAAAATTTTAAGACTCAGTACTAGATTAAATTACATGTCAAGATGGATATTTTGTTGCAGTGGAGGGTTGCAGTGTATACATAATGTTTGTTGACACTGACAGTTGACATTTTAAAGTGTGTTGGTTGAAAGCCCCGGTGTTTAGATATAGTCACACCTGCATGGTGGAGTTTATGTGAGGGGAAGTGGAAGTGGCCTCAGTCCCTCCAGACTCCCTTGGGGAGGCGGCGCTGGAGCTTTGGGATTCCTGGCTGGCAGGCCGTTCTGGTGATAGGGCATCACTGCTGTCCTCATCAAAGTTGTACACATCCAGCATCTTAGGGTAGTTCACCTTGCCATCTATGGGGCCAGCATCAAAAATGAGCAAGTAAAGCTTATTATTCATTAAAAAGATGAGTAGAAAACTGAGAAAGATTAATTTTTCAAGTTCAATTTTGAGCACAGTTGACAAATCAGCAATAGAGTGAATGCTGTCTGTGGATATTTACCTTTCATTATTACAAAGATAGCTTTGTTTTTGTCAGTGACTACATAGTCAAGAAGCCCTCACTTGGATATAATCATGACATTAGATTGGAGATGTAAAAACTATCAGTAGAAATATTAATTAGATTGACTGAAGGTGAATGTTGTAGATTAATGGAATTTGATTGTGTATTTAGCTTTGATAGGTTTAATGTACTGAAATATGTGATTTATTTTGTATTTTTGTATCTGGGCTTCAGAGTAGCTCACTGTCTATACTGTTTCTGCCAGCCAATCTCCCTTCCCCCAGAGGTCCACAATGTAAATAAGCCTTTTGGCTTTATTGTGTTTTTAACCTCGATGGTTTTTAAATGTATGTATTCCTGCTGGGCAGTTTTATATGTATCTTTTATGAATGATCTAATAAATTCAATCAATCAATCAATCAATACAGAGGGAGGAGATCTATTTTCTTTGACAAATCTTAATTGAGGTACAGACATTGTGGTATTCTGATAATGGGGGAAATTTTGATTTCATTATCACAAAACTCTAAGCATTTTTGTCAGTAAAAGCCAAACCTGGTTCAAATAGTATCTGCAACTGCTTTGGGTTTGTTTTAACCCGCTTTGCGTACCAGATGGGTAGTGTTTACCTCATCAGACTCATTGCAATGGTAGGTCAGGTAAGTTGCCAATCACAGAAGAAGTATACTGAATTGATTTTCCAATATTCTCCTGTCTGTTTCTTAACTTTCTGGATGTCATTGTACTGTCCTATGTGGCAAACTCCATCTGTCTGGCACCAAAGTGGGCTAAAACAAACCATAAATATAGCCGCAATATAGCAAACAATATAGCAAAAGTATAGCAATATAGCCACCATTAGTGGGGTCCGAGCCTATGGGGCAAATTATTTGACAGTGAGAATATAAGCTTGATTTATAATTTTGGAAAAGTTCTACATCTCAGCGATAGAACATTTCGGTGACAGTCCTGACAGGAATTATGCCTCCCTTCATGTTTGTGCATCTCTGTCATCAACTTTATTCATGCGTCAATGCCAAACTGTTATGAGTATCAAGAATCTGTGAAAGAAGCATGATGTAGGCAGCTCAATCATGCTGTTTGTAAAATGTGATGGAGATTGAGTCAACTTTGTAGGAGAATTTTTTTTAAATAGTTGCTATTGCAAGGTTAGCCTGATGGTGGCGCTATGGAGCGCGACCAAATGTGGTCTGTCACACTTTGGAATCCATCCGAAATATATATCTGAAGTTTAGTTGCTTTAGCATCAAGCATTTCGAAATTATGCCTCACTTCCTGTTTGCGCACCTTCACCATCAACTTCATAGTCCATATATGCGGAGTGCAAAATTGAATTGAGATAGGATCTCAATGAAAAACAGGCCTCTGAAGAAGAAGAAGAAGAAGAAGAAGAAGAAGAAGAAGAAGAAGAGGAAGAATCCTAACAAAAACAATAGGATTTCAGCCCTACAGGTTTGGACCCCTAAAAAGTATTTCCAAACACTATTTGGCCCAGATCTGGTGAGATCAAAGATCTAATAGTGGTAATGACTATCTACCAATGATGGCGTCCTTGACACCAGTGTCCACAGGCAGGATGTTCTTCACCACCAGCTCCATGGGACCAGGCCGCTGGGCAATCTTCTCATTGAGGTCATCAGCCAGCCTGGCCCTCTTCAGCTTCATCTGAGTGGCTTGCAGGGAGGGCTCGGCATGCGTCTCTGATGAACACACAGGGATCATCAGCTGTGATCCAGCCAGCAATAGTCAGCCTTAAAACAGCTTTGTCAGGGTGACTCACTGGAGGCTCAGTTAGACCTCACAACGGTCTGCCAACCTCAAACACAGCTATCTAGTCATCTCTTTCTCAAACAAATAAAACAGGCAATAAGTATGACTAGATGAATATGCTCCTTATCTAGACGCCATTACCAAGAACACGCAGTAGGATGATTACCTTGTAGGATGTGCATACGGACCAGTTCAGAGCGTTCAGGTCTGCTGCAGATTTTGTGCTTCAAGAAGTTCCCAGTCTGTTGACAAAATGGGAAGTTATGGGTGCATTATGTAGATTTAGTTGAAAGAAAGCCTGGTCGATTACAGTGTTGGTGATATTAGCTGCTGGCGTCTTACCCTGGCTCTCTCCAGGCTGCGTATCTGCTCATGAAAGGCAGCAGGGGTTTTCAGAGCTATGGGAAGGTGAATCAACAACATCCATAAGTCCTGTGAGTCAAACATATTTCCACATCGGCTCAAGCAATCTGCTCTTCCAACCTTACAATATATGATTATTGGTTTAGGTGTTTTCACTTCTTGTGATATTTGCCTCATTACACCTGTATTTTATATAATCCAAAGGCCATTTCCCTTTGGTTGGCTTTGCCTTTATGATTTGTGACAGGGTCCCGTTAATCAAAAAGTCACTTATTAATGTGAACTACAAAACAACAAAGACTTTGAGCCAAGCTTATCAAGTTGAACTACATATTTCTACTGTGTACATTGATTGCAATGGACTTATTTGGGAGAGAGCTAACAGTTGCCAACATTATTGCCTAAAAAGAACAAGGTTATATCCCTGCCCTGGTCTGTCCAAGGGATATTTGAAAGAGTTTCAAAATGAAGGACATCCAGCAGTGGAAGGTAATACAACTCTGGTCTCTCCAGGACATGACAAGACCTCTGCCCACATGGTACAACACTGACTGGTTTAATGAACATGAACACATTGTAATCCATTTATCAAGACACTTGCTTAGACATACTGAAGCTTCTTTAATTTATAAGCGACTATTTCTTGTGTTGTGATCTTTGTTGTTTTGTGTGTTTTGAGTGTGACATGAATAAGCAGCAGCTCATGGGAGTCAAACAGGAAGTGTCAGCTTCACTGATTCAAGTAGTGAGACCCATGCAGAGAATTACTCTTTGATCTTGCAGAATAAACTCATCCTGCTTTTGGCAAGGTCTGGTTCACTGAGTAGTCACCTCTGCTATGACAAGCACGGTTTGCTTTAAGCACACACTGGCCAGGGGGCATCTCTGAGGAGTGTGTCAGAGGAGCAAAGCAAAACATTCCTGCTCGTCACCCAAACCCTGCTGCATACCTACCATAAGCCCGTAAGTGTGGGAGAAGCAGAGTGCTTCAGTGGCCAGGGAGGTTTCTGTGCAGGCTATGCTTGGCCAGCCCACAGAGGGGGTGACTGACCTGCAATGCAGGCGCAGTCGCTGACTCATGTGGCTGTGTAGAGCCAGAGAGGAGCTTAACGCCAGAGGCCGCAGGGCAGCGAGTCTACCTTTACAGCTATCAGCATGATTCTGTCGCAGATTACCAATACTCTGAGTAAGACAATAGTGCAATTAAACCGTTTACATGATTCTATAAAGTGCTTATTGCGAGTATTATCTTTTTGAACTAGGCGCCCTTGACAGATCAATGTGAGCTCCGTCACCAATTACACTTGTACAACTTGATCACAATTAAAGAAAAACATGTTCTGACTGTTCTCTATTAATGCAAGTAAAACCGGAGTACTCCACATACGTTACTACGATTACACCTACACCGACTAAGAGCATAATCACACAACATAATCAGAAATATGGCGTTCACATGAGTCCTGCCTTACTCACATTATTGTCTTAATCGCATTACAATCAAAAAAATGTAAGCATGTAAATGTGGCCATTTCCTCTCCAAACATCGTGAAGAGGTTGTGGTGGAGGGCGGCTTGATTAAGATGTTAGCAGAGGATGAATTCAACTCTCACATTGTTCTGTTGAGAGCCAAATAAGAAAGCACTGCAAGTTATTATAAAGGAACACACTCTGGACACACTAATTACTGTCTTCTTAGCGGTCCTAATCTCCATAGGTGCCAGTCAATTAACCTTGTTTTCAGAGCGGTGGCCCAGTGTGATGCACATACTCACGTGGCATGATGCCTTGCTCCACAAGCTGCTCCCGGGTTCGCCTCTGCTGCAAGCGGAGCTGGAGGACTGTGGGAGTGCAGAGACAGAAAGGTCAGAGTTGAACTATTACCATTCAGAGCCAACTCTGCTGAGTCAACTAACAACCCTCTGGCTTTAACCGAGAAACCTGTCAGAGTTCATATGATACAAAGTACTTATTATGTCTCCATCAACGTGCTACCCCGACAGGAAGCCCTGTTCACCACCACAGACATCCTATTCACTTCCTGTATGGTTTTAACTAAGGTTGTTAGAGTACCACAGATTCAATGAGAGCCAATATCTCCATGTGGGATGCAAATGTACAGTGAAGTCAAACACAGTAACTACAGTGCAGAATACAAACAGAGGCACTAATGTGAAGACTGTAGTCACAATAATGAACAAATTGAGTTAGCCATGACGGCATCCAAGAGCTGAGTGAGTCGTGTCTGTTTATATAAGTGCAGCTTTAGAAAGAATAAAATACGTCATCTTGCTTTGGATGAATAAGCGCCGGTCAGTTACATCTACGGAACATCAAAAGACACAACTGCCATGGTGCAGAAGTGAAAATGGTTGAGTCTTGTGCACAGGCCACACATACAGCACTTGGATAGTCCGCACTGTTATTTTTCCATCATTATAAACCGTAGTAAGATCCCAGTTGAAACATTTATAAACAAGTGAGCGTGGACATGTTATTTCAGTAGAATAACACCGGTCCACAGAGAAAAAAAACTGTTTGAAGAGGAAGGTGATGGGTGATGGTGACAAATGAGGCAGTGGTGTGAGGAACGCGAGGCCCTTATCGTCACCACTGTGCTGCGTTCTTAGCGAAGCCTGCTTAGCGAGATCTACTCATTGGCTCCGGGGAACAGCTAGACACGCACACACACGCACACGCACACATGCACATGCACACACACAGACCTGCTCAACTCTCCTGGGAAAGGCACTGCGTCTGAACAGGCCTCTGTGACTCACTCCAGCAAAAATAAACTGGGCAGCTGTGAGAACAAGGCCTGGGAACCATGACATTTTGGGCTAGTTAATGGGGTGGGGGGAGGTCTACAGTCATATGCAGAGCAGAGGGGTGGGCAAGGGAACGCAGAGTGACAAGAGCTGAGGCGGGGGGGTGGGAGGCCGAGTCCACTCTCACAGCCTCCAACATATTAGCAGCCTCAACTCCAGGGCAGAGAACACAGTGTGCCTGCCCCGCCTGCTTTGTTTCCTATTATATGTCCAGACCAGGGGGTTATGGTCAGCCAACAGATCATACTAGGAGATTGTAAAAAAAATTGCCATTGGTTTGTTTCAATATTCATACCCACTGTGAAAGAATGCCGCGGGCAAGAAAATGTATGAGTGCAATACTGCATATCAACACTCGTGCATCAAAACGTGCATCAAAACGTGCCTTCCAGCACCACAAGGGAATGCAGAGTTTAATCTGAGCATCAATAGGGCAGTATACCTCACGCCTGAAGTCCTCCTCACTCGTGTCGGAGTGATGTCAATACTGGTGTTCAGCGTGAACCCTGGCTAACCTCTCTGTGATGCAAGCTGGCTCCGCTCTCCTGCTCACCAGCAGAGCATAAACAGAGGTACTCAAGAAACAGAGCGCAGGCTTTACGGAAAATCCCCGTCTCCTGATGTAATCTCTAATCCCAGACCCATGTTCTCCTGAACAAATCATCTCTGGAGGTCTCCCTTCAGACCTTTTTCTTTTTCTTTTAGAAACTACAAATAAAACATTGGTTGAAGTTGGTTTATAAACAGAATGACACTGGGTTATGTTGACTTTGCTGTTCTAAATACCAAAGACTCAAACTACAGAGCAAGGAGATTCAGGCAACTTCATGTAGAGATAGTGCAAACCCCATTAAAATGGTGAATATATTGGTTTATCACAAATCTAAATTGTGAGTATTTACAGTAGCTACTGTAGATGACTTCTCTCTGGGGCCTTCGCCACTTGTGATGATGTGGTGGAAAATACCTCCATTGAAATTTAGTTAATAAACTTCTTCTTATGGTCAATAAATTGTCAAAACTATCAAATGAGCCCTTCATTGTTTAAAAGGTATATAAACTCATTAGCTAATCAGTAATTTTATTGATATTCATGGAGTTGGTTGGCAAAAAGTTGACAGGCTCCCTTGGAATGGATCAAACAGTTAACCAGCAAGCATCAAACGATTCAGCCCATGGGAAGCCAAACTTGGCTGTTAGCTGTTCCATGTAAAGTGAATACAGGATATTGACTTTATCCTTACTAACTTCATGATGAATATCTGAGTAAATACTCTGATTTGGATAGTATATACCTGTCTGTCTACAAGATTATTAGTAAAACATCCAAATGGTGTGGTTCATTTTATAGTTTTGGCATGTTTTTTTTCTTTTTTCAAAGCAGCAAAAAGGCCTAAGATAAAGCTAAATTCAAAGTTCAAAGTGCTTCTTCCCCATGGGTGGGCGTGTCCTCCAACATGCACTGACTATGCTAGCAAACTGGTCTGGGTCACATTTGTGAGATTCACATTCAAGCTCAGGTCATAAGTCATAATTTATTGACACTAAATTAAATAAATTGCCATTCATGCAAAATCTAGCATGATGTGACTGACCTAGGGGAATTTATTATATTTTGCTACACTTGTATTTTTTGCATGAGGATGCTATGTATATTATATGTTTTTGCCAAGAGTTAAAACCTGAGACTGTTGTTCTGCATCCATTTACAACAGTAAACATTTTGTTAGCCATTTAGTGCTTTATCACTGTTATAGGCTGCAATTGTAAAAATGCAACTCATACACCCCAAGAATCTCAGTGGCTAGCACAGCATTTTCATCAAATGTTGTGACTTTAGTGAGTTTACAGTGACGTACTGTGGGATATACATGTCAGAAACAATGGTATTATCCTTAAAAAATAGGCAAACCAATATACTTTAAAAATAAGAGTCCACAAGACTACCTAGACAGGTCTGTGAAGATCCTGTCTAATGAAAGGAATGTTTAGCTGACAAATGTTAGCAAGAAGGATTAAAAATAATCAAGATCAGAATCTTGAACAGCATTTCTGCGTATTGCATTTCATTTCATGAAGCTTATTCCTTGTGTCTACATACAGTGCAGGGGTGAATTCATGCTTACATGATGTGAAAGCAAACCATAATAATGTGTCAACAGAACACCAATACAAACATAGACTTTAAATGAATAGACTATAAACTAAAGAGTATTCTCTCTAAAATCTCCCCCTCTCTGATGCTGACTCATTTCCTCAGACAAGTTTGGTTTAGCATCCATCAGAAAACAACAGTCTCTCATGTGAGGATGATGCTTGAGGCACAAATCACTGTGATGAGCTTTACTATTGCTCAGTCATTTCCTGGTGGGGCTGTCTGCGTCACTACACCCCCCTGTCAGCGCCAGCAGCATCAGTTAACATTAGTAAGATTGGAAAACTTTACGCTGATGTACACTGGTGCTAAATAACTTTCATTAAAAAAAAGAGAGTAAAAAAAAAAAGGGGAGAACAATGAAATGAGCGTGAGTTAGAGAGGAAAAAGAAAGAGCACCTGATTTAAATTTACCCCTGCAGATGGTGGGGGTCTCTACATCAATGCAGGCCATAGAGAACAGTGGTGGTTCGCTTGGTGGCCAGGTCTGGAGTCCCATGGATTGATAAGGCCAGTGGACAAATGGGGAGTTAGTTGCAGGAGTTGGGAGAGAAAAGCCCCGGCGCTGCGCGAACGACAGCTGGCTCTCTGAGCTGCACACAGTCCCTCCTCTCTGGTGCACACAGTCCCTCCTCTCTGGCTCTCTGAGCTGCACACAGTCCCTCCTCTCTGGCTCTCAGAGCTGCACACAGTCCCTCCTCTCTGGCTCTCTGCTGGCCTCAGTGGTCCCTCCTCTCTGGCTCTCAGAGCTGCACACAGTCCCTCCTCTCCGGCTCTCAGAGCTGCACACAGTCCCTCCTCCCCGGCTCTCAGAGCTGCACACAGTCCCTCCTCTCTGGCTCTCAGAGCTGCACACAGTCCCTCCTCTCTGGCTCTCTGCTGGCCTCAGTGGTCCCTCCTCTCTGGCTCTCAGAGCTGCACACAGTCCCTCCTCTCCGGCTCTC
>OMLI01031881.1:0-10404 GCA_900302605.1 Rondeletia loricata | reverse complement strand
CCTCTCTGGCTCTCTGCTGGCCTCAGTGGTCCCTCCTCTCTGGCTCTCAGAGCTGCACACAGTCCCTCCTCTCCGGCTCTCAGAGCTGCACACAGTCCCTCCTCTCCGGCTCTCAGAGCTGCACACAGTCCCTCCTCTCTGGCTCTCAGAGCTGCACACAGTCCCTCCTCTCTGGCTCTCTTCTGGCCTCAGTGGAGAAAGTGTGTGAGCTCTCAGGCAGCGTCAGGAGGAGGGAACACAGTGCTGCCCATGTTAACCCTTGCTAGTTCACTCTGCCTTACTCTCTCTCTCCACACAGGGCTGATCAGACCACAACACAATAGCTGAGGACACTTTTGTCATTCTTAACCTCAACTTCTGGCACTAATGTTGATCAATAATTGTCATTTGAGTCATTTCACTCACCAAGGGGCCAAATAATTTTTTGGTCAACAATACAGAGTTGACCGAAACAAGCTGTTGGTAATATTGAGTGGGCAACAAATTGTTGTAGCACTAAATAACGTCTTTATTCCAAGCAAATCCAACATGTATGTGACTAATATCTATTCAAAGAAGTGACAAATTAAATGGAAAGGTGGGTAAAAAAAGTCAAAGAGATGAGACAAAGAAGAGCGGATTCAGCGGCGTATATGAAACTCTCCCAGTCGATGCTTACAATAGTGGCTAGATGCCATTTATGACTAAAAAGCACTGACAGGAAATGAGATAAAAGGAAGTTTCACCAATTGTAGTGAGTGCTGTGTGTCTCAGTGGATCGGGAATGCTGGTTAGAAGAATATGCTGAAGCAACTTCCTTTATAGAGCAGGTGTCTGATCCCATAACGGCTCTGACGTCAAGGTGAGGCGGCAGGGTTATCCCTCTCAACAGAGACACAGGATGCTTTTAGTCCTATGAAGCGTCTGAGCGTGACAGTGCCTGCTGCGGAGAAGAGGGCCACTGTGGTCTGGATTAATGGAGTTCAGACATCAAAAAATATGCATGGCAAACAGCATGGGACAGGAAAAACATGGAATTGATTAAGCAAATGGGATTGGCACAGTCAGGCACAATGTTTTATGACAGCTCACCATTGGGATTGTTGTGGCAATATCAACAGCACCGTCACAAGACCATGAAATATGGAATAGTAGTGGGAGCCAGTAGGCATGGGGATAACATCTTTCATCATGTGAACCCATCCATGAATACAAAGCAATCTTTAGAGTTCACATTTCACATGTATGTAAACTGTTATGATTAATTTGTCCATGGAAACAAAACAACACATTTTATGAATGCCCTGCACCTCTTTTGTCCTAAACTCTAAAACCTTTCTCTCTCTTGCATAAAAGTCTGCTGTGTGCACACAGATTCACAATGCTGTGTCTCATTGTCAGTAACAAATGAAAAGTTTGAGCTCCAGTCTTGAACCACAAGCAGCTTGTATTAACTGAAGATGTTTTCCATTCACATTTGAAAATACCCATATAGACTGTCTATAGACCTATCATTGCTGATCTTTTGAATTTAGCATTCTGCTCAGGACCGTTTAAATTGCAACAACTTCACTGCAGTGGCTGATGTTAATGAGCATCAGCCATTTTCGTTTGATTATGATCACACTCATTACATCATTACATCCATCTGCTTCCTTCTGGCCTGCTGTTTTCCACCTTTTTTTATCCCAAAACTTTACAATTACTTTTTAAGAATGAATTGAAAACATCAGAGGTTGCAATTGCAGGCCGATTTGTAGTTTAGAGTCAATCACAAAACTATACTACAATATTTCTAATTTAATTGTTCACATGCTGTGTTATTATAACGAATATTGTCACAATAGATTTTTTTCCTTCTGTTTTTAGAGTTTTCTTTATGATCTGAGAGGAAATCACCGTAGGTTCAACACCCATTTACTTTTTCAGCGTTTGATTCGTGATGCAGATTTGTTGAAGAGAGATCAAATTCTATAATTCCACAATAAAACACAGAAGTATGAGAATATAAAAGAACAGAACTGGGAACGTATAGGACGGCACGACTACAGCAACATCAAGCCACTCAGAACAGTATTGAGCTGCCAGTCTCAGTTCCTGTCACTGTGTGAGGTGTGGGTGACATGAAGTGCACCATCTGGGGACTGTTATTGAGCCAGTCAGTGTTGCTACATGCCAGTATACCCACCAAGCATACCTCATCATTATGACTGACATGTCTGGGGAACAGACTGGGGTTCTGGCTAGCTTTGTGACACCCAAGATACTCAATGATGGAGATAACCACTTTTGTCTGTCATGAGGAGCTACCATGTCAAAGCAAATGGCCTGGTAATCTGTACAATTAAATGAAAGGCTAAAAACTGAAATGGTACTCAAAACTACAGCTTTTTCTGTGAATAGATAACAAATCCCTGTTTCCCAAGGACAAGGTTTGATTTCAGTAAATACTTAAGATGTGATTATGTGCTGGCTTCCAAAGGCAATTCCGATCTAATTCCTCACTTCTCTCCACAAACAAATAGCTGGAAACAGTTTGTTTTCCCAGTGTCACAGTAGCCTTGCGCTTAAATGGACGACGTTTGGGTAAACCAGACTCTGTGTTTTGGTCTCTGATCGGGCACTGTTTAGGTCCGCTCACCACCCTTGCGCTCCTTGAGGAGGGACAGCTCCTCCAGCTCCTGAGTGACGGCCTCGCTGCAGGGGCTGAGGACCATCAGTCCAATCACACTGAGATCCCCCGCCAGGGCCAGACTCACCCTGGACTCCAGACACCGGTGAAGCACTACTCCTGATTGGCCTTGCAGTAGCTGCGATTCTGCTGGGAGGACAGAAATCAATATTAGTCATTTTATACTGGAGCAGATATTATGCTTGTCTAACTATGTTTCTGTGATGAGGGTACTGTTGAAGATAACAAGTGGATATGAATCACCTGTACAAAAACAAGAGCTTGGAAAAAAGAGCAAAAATGTTCATGTTTATAATATTAATAATTGTTCACCCTACTAAAACTCACATATGAAATCTCAGCCTGTGAGATACACACACCCCAACAGAGGTAGGGTGTAGTTTCACTTTTCTTTTAACCTCCTAGATGAGTCCTTCCTTGACTATATAGATGGCATTACACCCTATTATCTACATATGATAATAACTAATTTATTTTGTCTTCCTGTGAAAAACTTGAGCCTAGTGACAGTGGAACGAGTAATTTCTGTCACACAGAGCTTAACATTTAACAATTTAATTCTGAGCCACCCACCCCAGATTAGGGTCTCTTTAATTAGGAGCTAAAGGGTGGGACGACGTCAATCTCATCTCTCCAGTTTCCAGGGTGTTATGCTGTTTGAAAGGAGAACCAGCTGACTCTGGCTGAAGATGCTTTCAAATGATGGGAACTGGTGGTATCTAAACTTGTATGAATAGCCACAATGTTTGGTGGTAATTAAGTGGTGTAATAGGATTTATAATCCAATATCATGAAACAACCTATGAAATAAGGAAGAAATCCTCATTGGAAAAGAAGAGTCATTGCCTTACTCACAACAATTTCCTGACATAGTGTTCGGCAATGATATAAAACACCTACAGCTCAAAAAACAATATATATATTATTCTGCAGGGCCATATGTACTGTCAAAGTATTGTCAAAGTACTGCCTCAACCCCATTTTCCACTGGTGATGACACGTGGCGTTTTCCTTACATCGTAAAATAGATGTAGTTTACATAAACGAATAATAGATAGATACATGTGTGCATGCTGCACGTGCCACTGGTTTTGGTTTTTGTGCATTTTGTTTGACCATAGCCAAGAAGACTGCTTGTGCTGACTTTGGCAATGGAGGCTGGAGGAGGAGGAGCCAGAGGCGGGGGGCTGCCAATCAAACTGTCAGCTGCCTACCTAACGTGAAATCCCGCCTCCTCTTCATTGTGATTGCTCAACTCAAAAAAATTTGGTCCACGTCATGTATTCGTCTTCAAGTCGATTCTGTATTACAGGCTTTCTTTTGCCTGATTCCCTGTCTATTGGACACTGAGAAGTACTGAGACATGATTTCTCTTCAGAGCAATATTAACAATGGAGTCATACCTTCCTGCAACTTCACATCCCTTGTTCATCATCCAGCTACATTTGGTAATTATGTCATACTAAGAGAGTCCTCAATCACTGAAATACCATAGTAATGAGTCATACATATGTTTCCTCTGTGTAGATAAGGCTTAAATTACAGTATGTGCTACAAACAAAAGCCTATTACAATTTCCCTGTCCTGAATGTTTCCTGTTCCGAATGTTCAAGTATTTGTATTGATGATGTCAGAAAGTTGGTTTGTGCTGCAGTTAAACCGGCTGCTGAGCTGTCATAATGTTGTCCTGGTGAGAAAGTGTACAGCAACCCCATCACTGTGATCCTGACAATCTCATTAGACTCTTGACCCCTGGTGCCAAATTATTCTTCAAAGCCAAAATCCACACTTCTTTTTCCCAGAGCGTTTCTTTGAACATCAAAGCCCTCATTAACATCAAGTCCCATGTGCGGGTTTCAAAATAGCGTAACCACATACTTAGATTTACTGAATCATTCAAAGCTTACTTTTGCTCAAAGTGCAGTCTCAAGATCAAACCAAATTTTGCAGCAAACACGGTGAGTTTAGCTTCCACCTCATAAGAGGAACAACAGCAAAGGTAGCCAGCGAAAACACGCTTGAAAGACCATAAGCCGATTCCAAACCACCAGTTACAGGCTCTGAGAATAACTCTGTCCTGTTCTGATGGTGCCTGGTGCTGGGCACGCTGTAATCAAGTTCAGATGCACTGTGAGGGAGTCATCTACAGCTCCTCACAGCTCACCTTGATATTTGCTGTAAAACCTTGTGGATTTTCACTGGGGCAGTTCTAGGATGAATCGCAGGGTAGCTCTGGGATAAGACACTTGTTTTGAAGTAATCTCGCTGCAGGTATGCACAGCAGATAGCTCCATCCACAGCACTAAGCCCAGTCCTGGGCAGTTCTACGCTTGGATGTCAGACTGAGTAAGACTTATTTGAGTTTGGCTATCAAACTGCCAGGTATGTGCTGCTACACCCAAGATAGATGTTCAGCTGGATCAAACTATGAGCAAAATCCAGTGAGAGTATTTCTCAGAGCATCAGGTGGAAGGTTCTGGATGATTGATTGCAGGGTTATAAAACACTGAGATTACAAGCCTTAGTCTAGGGTTATTTATTTTGTTACTGAGAGGTCTGGGTAGTTGCCATGGCTTTATCGTCAGTAAAGGCATTAGGTATATTATATAACACCTGGATTGAAGTACATTCTAAGACACTAGACCAAGAATCTGGTGCTTTAAGGATCATTGTACTGGTGGGATATAAGTCAGAACATCTTTATGTATGCTGGCTGGTGCCTGAGCATCAGCCCTTAAAATTAGGATTAGGGTATAAAAAGTATATGATTCAATTCATAAATATGAGCATATTTAACGATGATTGTTTTAAATTTAAAGATTGTATGTGTTGGAAGAGCTTGCGATAAAACTGGGTCTTCATTTTCACAGGGGAGTCTCCAAAACACCCACTACCATCGCATCCCTAGTCCTCATCCCATGAAGCCCTCTGCTAGCTGCTCTGCAGCTCTCTGCAGATGGTGGGAAAGCCAGAGGGAAATCCCTGTAGGCCTCCAAGTTCTCTTTGATGCTGCGCTACATGCAGCTGCCAGGAGAGGCTAAAAAAAGGCAGGCCTTTGGCAGCACTGGTCATATTAACATCATCACTGAAAACGACGACAAAATGCACACACACAAAAAAAGCAAACATGCACACAGCCGTACAGAGACATACATACACACAGATAAACACACACATGATTCGACTCTGTTTGCTCTCTCAGAGGACTTAGATTCCTTCCCACCTCTCAACAGGGGCATAAGGATACTGACAGTTCAAACAACTGTCTCACCACGATTACTACTGTCAAATCCAGACACTATTTAGCCTTTTTTACAAGTACATTGGTACAAACACCAGATGGTTAATATGTGAACAATGAGAGGAGTAGCTAAGGCACGTAAAATTGTTCATTTGGTGATAAAAGCATCAAATGTTGCACACACCTAGAGGACATCAGCGATATATTAGCAGTAAGATCATCACACTATGACTAAACTACACATTGGTGCAATAAGCCCAGGAAACAACACTGCGTTGCGTCAGAGCATCAGATGGGTGCATTTACTGAAATATTTGTGGTGTTTTGCTGAGAAACATCCCACACACAGTTGATTTCTCATCTATAGTCAGATTTATTTATTTATTATGCAACTATAAACTAGAAAAACAACTCATGGATTTGATCCCTCAACCGTTCTTTAATGGTCACCATGTCCCTGATTGAGTTCAGTAAAACCACTTGTACCATGCAAGCATTTATACCATTGCTATCTTGCAACTACAGGACCAACATTATCATAACATTCACATTTTGGGGTTAATGTACAAAGCTGGGTTTATAATAAGACTTGATCAGCTAATTAGAGTATATACATCCAACAAGGCCTGTATCCAAGTCATCCTTATCAAATAATAAGAATCCACTCCATGTCAAATAAAGAATAATTTATATAATTAATAACTACGTTATATATTTAGTCATAAATGTGTTACTTATACTTGGAGCTAGATTGAGTCTAGTGGCTGCTGGCTGTCTTAACAGTTGGTGTGTTGTGAATACATGATTACTGTGAAAATTGTAGTTAGTTTTTCAATTGAGAGCCAACATATATCATATGAATCAGAACAATCTGACCCTAAAAGATACACTTGATGCAGACTTCTTCCCTGCTTAAGTTCTTTATTTGTGTAATCTGTGTTCTTTATTTGTAAAGTTACTTATTCTCTCTTGGGCCATTCATTCAAGTTCAGGGATGGGCAACCTTTAGAGGGGTGGGGGCCAAAAAACCTATATATTCCAGTGTTTGTCAGCTAGTGGCCAGCCGTCAGCACCTGGGCCCTGCAGCCCCCAGATCAGTTTAGATACAGTAATATGTGACAGATTTTAACCAAAATATGGGTAGCTTTATGAATCCCGATTATCTATATATTTGATATGATAACCGGGATGATCATCAGGATCCGAAAAAAACGAAAGCAAATTAAATGACAGAAATGCAGATTGTCTCCTCCGTAGTGCAAACAACTGAGAACAGATTATTTCTCCCCCTGTAAGCTCCTGGTGCATTATGAATGGAGGAAAGATTTACAGTTTGAAATGTACTAAAACCTCTCAGACAGGAAGTGATGAGAGAGTGAAGTGAACAGAGCAACAAGAGCAAGCAAATATCATTGAAAGAATAGCGCAGGGAAATGTTAGAACAAAGAAAAAAATTCCCATACAAAAAAAAGAACAAAAAGAAAACCGACAACCCTGAACCACATTAACCAATCATTAACTCCCACCATAAAGCAGGGGGAGACTATACTAGCGGCTAAAAATAGCTGCTAGTATAAGCCAGAATAAGCAGCTGGAAAAGGGGTAAAAAACTTTTCCGTTTCTGTGTGGGTCTTGATGCACAATGGATGGTGTCACCACAATCTGGACAGCATATAAGAAAACAAAATGTTGCAGTTACAGTAAAGGGAGGGCAACTCCTTCACACTTCCCCTCTAACATTCCCTGATTTCAACAACCGTAACTTTCCCATAAGTCTAATTAACTCTCGAGTGGCCATTACTAAGAAATTCACACATGACCCCCCCCTTTCTCCTCCTGGTTGGGCCCAGCCAGCACCGCACTTGGCAGGGGGTCGGTCAGGGGTCGGTAGAGAGAGGGGGGGGTCGACCACAGACAGAAATAACCTCTTGCCTGCTCACTGGCATGCTGTGGGTCTGGGAGCCAGGGAGGGAGTATCTGTTTTTGTCTAATATCACAGTGGATCCTGGAGCACAGTGACAGCACTCTGCTCTGTAGATGGCCAGGTTCCATGAAAAAAACAAAAAGAGGGAAAACAGGAACTTTACGCTGTTACAATAATCTTTGGTAAAACACATGGCAACACTCAAATGGTAACCTATTTTGTTCAAGTGATAATGGAGGAACTATTAAGTAACTGTAACAATTACATTAAGGCTGCAAAAGACATCAAATGGGTTATTCAAAACTGATAGAAATACTGAAATAATACCATATTTGAGCCAAAAACTCACAACCTCTCTAAATATCTTGTATGTTTTTGATATTGGGGTGGACTACGTCAGTTCATGTGTCTACATCTGAGCTGCAGCAGAGAAATAAAAAGATGGCAAGGACACGTAAATCCATTCCTGTCTGTAATTTAAGATACGTGAAGAGTTTAGCATTAGAGGCTACATCTGCAGTGGTTAGTGGACTGCTGAGCTAAGTTGTCCTTTGTGTAATACAATCACAGGCCTGCAGCCCTGCTGACTCAAAGGAAAAGCTTCTCACTTTATGTTCACTGTAGCCCTCGCACTGCATTAGATTTGTGTGCTTTTCTTCTAACTGACATCAACAGCAATCTGGTGTTAGCGTTTGGCACCTGACGGCGTGTTGTGATGATGTCATCAGAAAAACTTTCAGTGGAAAGTTGGAGCTCCTGAGGTGTGAAGAAAGTTGTTACCCCAAATGACTGGACCAAACTTACATAGAGGCAATGAGCTAATGTTTATCACCACTTTACCTTGTTCTGCTCAAGTATTCTGAGTGAAAAAACACCACTCTCACTTGGTTTTAAAGGTTGGGGAGAAGTCTGAAGATAAGTGAGTCGTAATCTTGATTTTGAGCGTGGACTATCTTCCTTCCTGAACTCTCCTCCAGTCTCCATCACCAAGGCTTAGTGGTACGCATACATTTTTGTGTCCCCAGAAAAGAGTAGGAATAACATTTGTTCATTAGAATAACAGGTAACAATAACATTGTGACCGTGGCCTCCAGCCTGGAGAGAGACGGGCAGAACAGTGGGCTGAGGGAACACAGTCCAGACCACAAGGGAGGCATTACTCTCAACACTATAAATGCCCCGACTCTGAAGTTGCAGTGTTGTTTTCAAGACAAACTGAACAATGTTTAATGCAGCCTGTCCACTGAAAGCAGCACAAAACACCAAGTAGGCCTATATAGACCTATGCTGTTTTCTATTACTCCCCAGTCTAAGCACCAGATTGTCTCTCTGGAAAGAAAGCAATGCTATAATCATCAGGTATGGCACATTAGGTTGTACTGGGTCTCAGTAAAAAGCAAAAGACTAAAAGCCTACCTAATACCTCTCCCTTTTTCTGTCTGTCAGACATGTTCCCTCTATTCATCGACTGTCATCTCCCAGCAATTGATTTACTTCCTGCCTCCACTATGGGAAACAGTGAAGTTACCCTGATTACAGACATTTCCTTCCTCCATCATTCACAGCAATGCCTGGAATGGTTGCAGTATTTACTCAGGCCTGAAGAAGTATAAACTCTAGATCCCACACCCACATTGCATGTGCATCATAGGCTACTAAGGTCAAAGGTTCCTGGGAGAGTAATCCTTCTCAATCCAGACAGACTACATGATATTCCTCAGCAAGAGACATGATACAAACTTCTACTGAAAGAAATAATACAATGTTTTACTCGTTTTACTAGAGGACCCCCTGAAGCCCTCTCAAGGACCCCCTGAAGCCCCTTGGCCCCTACTTTGGGAACCACCGCTCTTCACTTTTAGAACAAATAGCCTATCTTACATTTAACCCCGCTACATTCATGACAAAAACGGCACTTATCTACTAAATAAGACCACAGACCTGTATAAACCTAACCTCATGTTTCAAAAGGTGAAACATCCTAGCAGCAGTAATGTGATACTGGACATTTACTCATTGAGGTCTTTTAGTTGGCGTCACTGTTAGTTAAGGTGATGAAAGAAAGAAAAATAATAATAATAATAATTGCAAAGCTATAGCTGGCTGAGAAGAATACCATAGGAATATAATATGAATATTATAGATTTATAGTGATATCTTAGGAAATAAAATAAGATAATGTAGGCTAAGGTCACTGTGAACTCACAAGTGAATACCACAGACATAATAAAAGTCCCTATACGAATGCAACCCGACCAGGATAGTTCTCCTTTTATTTACCTTCAGTGAAGCAGCTGTGTTCTCATGTCCATTATTTAACTGTTTGTCTTACTGATAACGACTCGTCTTGCCTGAAGGAAGCTGTAGGGCATTGTTGATAAGAGACTTCAGTTCGTCATTTTGCTTCCGTCTTCCAGGAATTAATTAATAAAAACACTTCTTCACTGGAAATGAAGTTACTGGCGTTGGATAAAAGATGGCTGCTCAGTGGTTGGGCTGTTTTTTTTACTATATGCATAACCAAAGAAGTGCAATTAAAATAAATGTATTATTATTATTATAATATAT
>OMLI01031876.1:2176-16638 GCA_900302605.1 Rondeletia loricata | reverse complement strand
CTCCTCTCCTCTCCTCTCCTCTCCTCTCCTCCAGATTTCTCTCCCTGGTGGGTGGTAGCGTAGACCAGATCGGGAGTGCAGGCTTGCGACAGTGTGTGGAGAGCAAGGTTCAGACCATCAGTGTGGAGGAGCTGGCCAGGACCCTGGACACCAGCCCCGAGACGCTCAAACTCATCATAGATGGACTCACGCAGCCCCCTGGCTTTGACATACGACAAAGTAAGACTCCCACCACTCACACCGCTGTTTTGCTGTCCATTCAGTAGTTCCGTATTGTGTCACTGACTGGTTTGAGACAACGGAAATGTCAAGGTAGGAATCAACTTTGCTTTTGAGAGAATCACTTTCTAGAAGGCATAGAAATAGGTTGTGACTTAAATCGTGGAAGAACACAAGTGTAGAGGATGTAGGAAAGGAAACAGATCTCAATAGCTTGAGACAGAACCTCAGTTAAATTCTTACTTATCAGGATCACCCCTCGGCCCTACACTCTATGGCTATATTTTTGACTCCTGTCACTGAACACACAGCTGTCGATGTTTTGAATCGCATAGAATTTCATAGAGCGCACATATCTGCAACCCAGAAGTTACAGTAACTGCTGTAAATCTCTCATCTTCCCTGCGTAGTTCCCTTTACAGGTCCCTACTGGCTGATCGACATTTGCACTTGTTCTTGACGGTTTTTAACTGTCCACCTGGTTAGCCACTACACGCTGTCTTTTCTTGTGCCTGTATTATAATAGGCATGTCTTGGCAGTGTAACATGATAGGATCTGACAATGTTGTGGCTTAGTCCCTATATCCCAACAACACTAGCAGTATATTTCTAACACGGTGTGATGGCTCTAGCAGACTGTGTGTTGTTGGACAGAGAATTTGTCTCTACTGTAAGACGCAGGGGAGAGCAGCACAAACATTCATACACTCATGCCCTCTGCTTTTCTCTTTAAAGAGTCTCATACTCTTGAGTGTAGGCACATAAACACACACACACACACACACACACACACAATCACACAAACTTGAAGGCTTTGAGCAGTTTTGTCCATCTCATATGTTGCTCCAATCCATTTAGCCCCAAAAGAATTGCTGTCACATTTCTCTTTCACTTGTTTCCTTCTCTTTTTCCTGTCTAGTATTCAGAAAAAGTTTATGAAATACAAGAACGGGAAAGCTCAAAGCCATGGGCTGTAAGATGAATCTGATATGTTGGGCTAGACTTGGGCAGGACAAAAAACACACTTACTTGGGGCCAAAGAGGAAGTGTTGTCATGAGAAGTCTCCACTTCTGCTTCAGGTCCTGTGTAACACTTAATAAATATGTAATGCTGTTACTGTATGTGTAAAGGACCAGTCTAGGTTCTTAGCAGGAGTAGTGTCAACCAAACATACAATTACTATTATTAATTAGCAATGGAAATTAAAATAAAAAATAAAAAAGGAAGCCCTGAGCTTCTATTTTGGGTGCACCCGTAAACTGATCTTTAAACTGTAAACCGATTTTTATGCTCATCTGATTTTTATGTTTCTTATTTGTTGGTACCGTGTGTGTTTTTATATGTGTGTGTGCAACGCCATGCTCACTGACTCTAAAAGGAAGTAGAAAGATGAGTGAAACAAGGGAGAAATGTACAAAATTAATAACTGTTGGCAGGTAAATTAATGAACTTCGTTTTTACAATTATTTTCATCATCGATTTCAGATTTCCAGACAACTAGTCATTTAAATGCAGAATAATTCCCATCCCTTGTTACTAGGCTTTCCCTCTTCATGCAGCTTCATGTGGAGAGAAGAAATGTCAAGCCTGGATCCCCTGTTAGGCTCTAGGGCTGGCCACTCTTCTTAAAATTAAGGAACGCAGCTTCAAGGTTCATTCCCAGGTTGGCCCTATTCGGTTGCAGCACACTACGCATGGCCTCCTAGCCAGTGCTCAGCTGAGTAAACAGATGGGCAGAGGCTACCGCATGAAATCAGTGCTGCGGGGAGGATAATTGGACCCGACTATTTCCTGGAGCGCACGCCTTCCTTGTTTGTGTTAATGCTACAGAAAGGAAAGATATCTCTCGAAAACAGGCCAAATGGAAACTGGGGTGGAATAGAATGTCGAGGAATGTGGAAGTTACTGCTAGAAACGTGATATCTGTTCGTCATTTCTGTTTCCCCCCTTCTTCCTGTAACCTTTTCTCCCCTCTCTCCTCACACACATTTGTCCTGTCTGCCTCCCATACCTCCATCTTCCATTCCTCTCTTCCCTGTCATATCTCTCTCTCTCTCCCTCTTCCATCTAGCCACCTCCGCTTTCTCTTTCTCATCGATATCCTCTCTCTCTCTCTCTCTCTCTCCCTCCTTAGACTTTGAGCAGGCGGACTTCAAGCGGGGCATTGTGTCGATGAGTGATCTGCGGGTGGGTGCGGTGCTGACGGGCCGGGTGAACAACACCACTCTGTTTGGGGCCTTTGTAGACATCGGTGTGGGCCGCTCGGGCCTCATCCACAAGAGCAAAATCACCCTGGACAAGCTGCCCGCCAACCAGCGCCGCCGCAGCTTAGTCCTGGGCCCAGGGGAACGGGTGGAAGTCCGGGTCCTGGAAGTGGACTCCCACAGGGGAAGGATCGGCCTGGACCTGATCAGGATCCTCCAGTAGGGTGACTAGAACCCATATTTGATGCTTTTGAAAGGCGTCAGGGGTTGGAGAATAAAACCCTGAGAGGATCAAATTTATGATAGGGGACCAGCACTAATATTGTCTCTACTGAAAGGGGATTGAATTCATGATGGTCAGAACTAATATGGTTCTTATAAGCAGATAGGCATGATGAGGTAGGGGCGTTGCACACAAATTGGTTCTGATGGGAGCCTAGCAAGACCAAGATAGCATCTTATTAGGGTCTTAAAACTTGGAAGCACAGTCAAGCTGGAGGATAGATGGTGTTATGGGACTGGACCTGAACACTGCGTAGTTATGGGAATAGCCCCTTAATTGAGTGGAACCCGTGACCATTTGCATTGTAGCAATAGAGCTGATGTGGACTGCATTTTGTATGGGCTCATATTGTTTCTAATAAGGGAGTGGATCCCATGGGGAAATTGGTCAGTCTATTCAACAGATTGGGGAATCTAAAATAATATTCACACACTCCAAATGGAGGCTTTAAAATTCAAGAGGTCAAGCTGAAATGTTTAAAATATATATATTTCAAATGTTTTGTTTGTTTTGTACTGCTCTGTAAAGTTTGTCAGGCCACATTCGTGTACCTGTGTTATTCAAAGCAGACTTTGTTTACAGTATGGTTTACAGAATGGAAATTGTCAAAAGGCTGTGGCTTCATCTGCTGATGAGGTTTTGACATTAAAAGTATTTCCTGTACTCCTTGTGCTCTCTACTTAACCTCCTCTCAAAATGCCGAATTCAATGAGTTACTCACTCCACTCTCAGGTATTAGCCACAATCCCATTGCAGTGATTTGATTCACATGGGCAGGGAAGGAGAGTAGGTGGCCGGACGAGAATGGAAGAGAGGAGGGTGGCAAGTAGGAGGGGGGAAATGAGGATGGGAGGAATAGGGGAGAGGATCTGTGGAAAGATGGAGAGCGGAAAGAAGAGTCTCCTCCAGACTACAGAAAAGCATGAAAAGACAGAATGAGAGTTGAAGTGGGGCGGAGGGTGAAGGGGGATGGGCAGAGACAGGGAAAGGAGGAGGAGGAGAGGGGGTATCTCCCAGACTGCAGTAAAGCCTGGAGGCTTTTGAGACATGGTCCCAGACACAATTATCCCAGGACATAGACTGTCTCTTAAACACACAAACACACACACACACACACACACTAATCAGCCGCTTCAAAATTAATCCCAGACTCCCCATCCACATTATCTAATTTGTTTGTGTTTATGAAACTGGGATAAATACAGAAATACATAAAATATGGTTCTGAGAAAGCCTGGGGTCCCCTGTGCTAAACCTTACTGAATGCAGAATACCTAATCACTGTTGGTGCTGCTGCTTCCCTCTCTCCCCTCGGGGGAAAGAATGGAATATATTCTACACACACAAACACAAAGAGATGTTCAATCAAGGTTAATCAGAAGTGGCAGTTTGCTTAGTGATGATCTGAGAAAACTACACACACAGGCAGACTGGGTTCACGTACATCATTGTCTTTTTTGCTCACTTGCTTTTTGAAGGAGATTCCATTTCCTAATCAACGTGCCCTATAGTATTTGATGTTGACTTGCTTTGTCATATTGTTGTCCTTGGCGTTTTGGTCTCATTTAGCTTGGCACAGACCCGTGTTTTAATGTTTCCAATGTTTTCTATCTGTCTCTTTTTTTTTTGAGAACACACGTGTGTATACACTGTTTACCCCAGCATCATTCCTGCCTTCTGTCTTGTACCCCACATTTAATTTCCCTCCCTCCACTAAACGTGAGCGCACAGATGGGACAGGCAATCTGGCAGACGGCTACTGCAGCCCCTTGGAGCCTTTCTCAAACACTGACCAATAATGAGCCTGGGATAGGAAGCTGAGTGACTGTGGGAGAAGTGGTGTTGTTCTCTGTGGCACTGCTTCTGAGCTGTTGTGTCATGGAGTGAGCTCAGGTGTGCCTTGGGATTTTGGTGAAATGTGAAGAAAATCAATGGTAAGCAAACTATTATATGAATTTCACACTTTGTTCCCTTATGCAACCTGTCCAGCACGCTGTGTTTGTTTCATAAATCCTAGGCTATGTAAACGTTCAATTCAAGTTAACAAAAATGTCACAACTGTTTTTCACACATTAGCAGTGAGAAAGCTTCTCACAGCTAGTTAGTATCTGCTGCCAAGAGAACATTGAGTAGAGAATATAACTTTTCTGGCTCTCTGTTGATCTCTCTGATTACTCAGACCATTCATCCATCTCCCCCATCTCTGTCCTATAGAGGCATACAGGAAGCCACACACCGTACCATGCACACCTTCCTATCCACTTTCCTTTGTGCTCTCCATGCAGCTGTGATTGCCACAGTGTGATTGCAGTGGTTAGTGCCAATCGTCTCCTTCCAATAGAAGATGACTACAGGGTAGCAGTGTGACCACTGAGAGGAACACGGTCTCCCTGTGGCTGCAGATGTAAGTATTCTCGAACTGTGGTCCACACACACTTACGCTGATGGTATTAGTAAGGATTGTTTTCCTTTGTTGACTCACAGCATCTGGTGTAGGACTTAAAGCGGTATTTTACTTTGCTAGTACTTTAGCACGTTTTAGCACACTTACCTCCATTTAGCTTCCATGAACTGTGAAACATACCAACCACCACCTACTCTCCATTGACTTCCACTGTTCAAGAAACCTAGTCTAACATCTATACTGCTAACACATGACCCTGGAAAAGAAACAGTTTCCAGTTTGGTCCATACATTTCTCACATCTTAAGATATGCACTGGTTAGCTAAAGAAACAGCATTCTGCAGGATTTTTAAAGTGAAATGTATTTGTTAAACTGAGGCTGTCTATATTTTAAACATCTCATTCACATTACTGTATTGGAGTTTTGAATGCCACTGACTGACAAGCCCCTCCCATGAATCCACGGTGTGCGTGCGTGCGTAGGATATTTACACCAGAAGAAAGGTTTTGTCAAAATGCTATTTGGATTCAATAATTAATAATACAAACAAAATTGTTTATTGATCCCTTTTATGTAACCTACCGTTTTAAAGCTCAGAATGGAAACGTCCGTTTGCGGAACGATTCAGAAACATTCCAGAAAGGCAGAAGGAGAGAAAGAGACTTTGGCATTTGGCGTCACTGGTGAAAAACAGGAGTGATGCATAGGCAGGAGGGTAGAGGAAGAGATGGATGAATGGAGGTAGGAGAGAGAGGGATGGAATGAGACAGGAAATGAAAGGCTTTCTCCGGTTTCACTCCCCGTGACCTCATCAGTGTGATCATGGGTTTTATGAGCTCTCCTTCTCGACGCCCACACACCACCTCACACGTGCCAGGACACACAAACACACACACACACACATACACTTCAACTTAAGTCATATATTTCATGCACTGGCTCATGTGTTTTTGTCTCTCCATTCCTTTTCTCACACTCTCTCCGTCAACCTCTCACATACTTCATCACACACCAGGGCACCCATGAAAGACCGACACTCGCGTGGAGCCACTGACACGCAAACACTGACAGGGAGCGAGAGCAAGAATGGTGTTTTTATTAGGTGTTTCTATTATTGACTGCATTATCCTTTGGAGATCAGATTTAGGGAAAGTATGAGCCTCAGTGTACTGAAATAAAACCTTTTAACCAAGCAAAGTTGATCAAATATATGAGGTTACATATCCCAAGGCATAAGCCCTCTAAGCACATAAACACACACACACTAACACACTACGGGTATGCCTGAGGGAAGACGATGTGGCTGTTTGCATTACACCTCATCAACAGAGCTTATAAAAGCTTCCCCCCCAGTGAGGGGGAAGATAAATGGCAACGCGTGAGCAAGCATCTGATTAGTAGCTAGCAGTTAGCTAAATTTCCTTTGGGGGAAGCAGCTCCTTTCCTTCAGGGCATCTCCAGAGCACGTCTCTCTTTTCCCTCCTGCCTTTCTTCCCTCCAGGTCATCTCTAGTGCTGATATTCATTACCCTCCTCCTTGCCAACCATTTTTATAACTACATCACCCACAATTCACTGTCCCCTCCAGCCTCGACACTCATCTCCACTAAGTGGGTAATGCCTTCAGACTGTGTGCGTGTGTGTGTTTGTTTTAATCAGTCTCGAGACATTATTGAATACGGAGTGGAGAACCAGGGAAAGGGAGCCAGAGGAGGGGGGCATGGCAAGAGACAAGTCCCTCCAGCAGTGACTCTTGCTTGGGTAAATATTTTCATAGCAGCCCAGGTGTTCACCCACCAGCCTCCTCTCTCTCTCTCTCTCTCTCTCTCATATACACACACATGTGGCATAGGCTAAATATACACACAGAATATTGGAGTGTGATTTTGATTTACTTTCTGCATCATCCTGGTGTCCATCAAATACTTGCAATGCAGAGGGAAAAAGATGAGTCTAACTGTTCCAGCTGTTTCATGCCAGATCCACCAGTGTCAACACAGAGAGAAGAGGGAAAGGTGAAAGGGGAAGGGGGAGAGAGAAAATCAAGAAGATGGTATTCTTAGTTAAGAGACAGTGGTGTTCTTTACGTTTTCATCACCTACCTTAGCGGTATCAGTCGACGTCAGTCTTTTTGTCATGCGCACACAAACCCAAAGTTAAATAGAGTGAGTTCAGTAAAAGTGGGACATCGTATGAAGCGGGACACCTTAAGGTTTTTGTGTATATTATTGTGAAACTCAACATTACTGTTACTGACTCTTAGCAGTGAAACCATATGATCAAAATCACACAACATCCTTGCTGTGAGGGGGGCGGAGTCAACCTCCGAAAGGAAGCTCATCCTCCAAAGTATTCAGAGTATTCAGAGCCAGTATTCCCTCTATGATGTTAGAATTATTAACATGTTAACACATTAACATAGTTTACTCTGGTGTATTCATTCATGTATTTTAATATTGAATGTATAAAAACTAACAGTGCATTAAGTTGTAATTGTGCTAGCATACAGTTAAGACTTGAACTATTTCGGACTTGACTTGAAGTGTCCCACTTCTATATTATTGTACACAAATGGCTGCATTATGTCTCCGGTGAATATGACATCAACATCTTGAGCAATTCTGAAATATATCACGTTGGGCCAGTTTGTTGGGTAGAGGTTCCACTTATGGTTCCACTTATGGTGAACTCACCATTGTAAATTCCTAACACACAAACACCCCCTATACTGTTGAATAGCAAGTTAAACACACATACATATATAGACATGGCTCCCTCCAGAGCAACACAGTACGGTCCGTTCAGGGACAACAAGGCCTCTTCCTGTTTCCGGGTCGCATCCGTGGTTGGTGGCTTATGGTGATTGACAGCTGAATGTTTGGGTTAGCCCGCCTCCACTGGGGATTCACTATAGGCAAAGCCTTTATACACATCCCATATAGAACGCTGGCAAGATCTCACACACACACAAGCAGGTATACATACAGGACTGCAGACGCATACACAGGCCTATAGTGTCCAAGCACACAAACACACATATAGGCCTAGTGTCCATGCATACCCCCCTACACACACACACACACACACACAGAGGGTTTAAGACCATATCTCATATCCATATCTCATGTTCATCCCACAGGGAACCCAGTCTGAGACCATAGCAACCCTGTGTCAGGGGGAGGAAGGAAGTGGAGCTTAGGGGGAATTCTCTTACACACACTCATAGAAACAGACATGCTATGGAATACCTCTTTTTCTAACTGGATATTTTTTCATAGGTAAACATGTGGATATATTATTATTTATTTTATTATTTGATGCATAATTCCAGCAATCACTGTAAGAAGTCCACCCCCAACCCATAACCCTTTTGCTCCTTTGTTGTAAACGCTAAACCCTCAGCACTGCATGTTCAAAATTGTGTGCACGATTAGTTTAGAAATCCAGCGTTTGCTCCTGGGTTATAATTTTAACACCACCGGGTTGAAAGCCGAACTCTGACCTGACTTTAACATTAAGCGTAAAGGTCTTTGCCTAACATAAACTGATCAAATCTTGCCTCCCATTTGTCACATGTGAAATGATTTATATAACAGACTAGGTGAACAAAGATAGCAGCCTCCTAATCATGTCTGTAATTCCCTCTGATCCATCCCACTGTGCACTGCACACAGCGACATTTAACATATGGTAACATCTTTGAGCAGATGTGTATGTTCAGAAGCTTTGCAACGTGGAGTACGCGATGACGTCTAAATAGTCGGCCAGAGTCTTTAAGCTGCTGTTGTTCCCAGTGCTGCAACTGAAAGAGAAACCTGTTAATTCACATTATTTAATGTTCATATTAACTGGCGTGTCATTAGAGTGAAATAAATAGTATGATACAATGTGATAAAATATGAAAACAAATGATTACTCGTTTAGACTGATATTCTAATAATATCCATTGCTTTCCATTCCTTTGATATAGATATTTACAGATTCCAGCTCTTATATAGCCTGATACCAGTTTCTGAGCAGTCAACCACCATTGTATTTACATTTTGACACATACTGTTGGACACCTATTATTTTAAACTCTAAAAGTATCGTAGCCTGTGCCCAGACCCGAGTGCTGATAGGGCTTAGAATTCATACAAACCCTACTAACCCTAACCCTGACATACTACATTTTCAATTTTCAACTTTGTCTAATTTTAAGAGGAACAAGTAGTTACCATCTGAGGTGTGTGTGTGTGTGTGTCTCTCCGCGGTCATAACTCAGTAACCAGTGGACCGATTGTTATGAAACTTCACATGGTGATACCATATGTCCGCACCTAGGCTCAAAGGTCAAGGTCGTAGGTCACGGAAATGCCACAAAAACAATGATGCGGGCGGGCTCGACTTGCAATCTCTCGGACTGCTCTTGTTATACTTTATATTGCTGTGGGATTTGCAAGAAAGACCCTGATTGAATATGCAAAGTCATATTCAAGTAACAAGATTCTCATTGTGTACTTTTTATTGGGTTCCTTTGGGTCAATGTCCTTGAGGTCATGTGCATTGACCCAGTGTGTCTAATATGTACGTAACATATTAATTGCACACAAAAAAACCCCGAGGGGGCTACTACAATCACCCACAGCAGTGTTTCATTTTCAAAGAAAAAGTGCAAAGTTAATCAACAGTCTACATCAAAAATGTTTCTTTCCATTGTATATGTAATGGAAGTGGCCACAGAAAATGTACTGTACTGTATCAAGGACACAATTTACTACATCAGTGACAATGATGTGAAATGTTTGCTAATGAGATGGACCTTGTGCACTTATTTTGATTAATTTTAGCACAATTTCAGAAATCGTGCAAATTAGCATGTGCCCTCCGTTTAATAAGCTTTGCCTTTTGCTTTATTATGTGCTCAATTTAGCATATTCATTGCTTTTCAAAAGACAAGCCACTGACTTCACCCACTTGCCATTATTAGTTGAGTTTAGTTGATTGCATTGTTTTATTTAGTTGAATTAGACTATTATTTAGTTGATTTAAATTGGCAGCTCTCCAATATCATGTTTTTGAAAAGGGGTTGGCACAGTTGCAATGGCTGTAAAACGTATTACATGCACACATTTTGAGAAAGCATAATGTGAGGGTACGTTTTATTATTTCATTCACATGCACTGCATTTTATATATTGTGTACAGCATGTCATGCAGACGATTTAATACTCTGCTACCATGATATACATCTTTGTCCCTCAAAGGTGGCAACGCCCAGGTTTCATATGGAACAAATGTAGAATGGCCACATTGATACAATTAATTTACCTTTACGTTCTAAAATTCCATGTTTTTCTTTGGGAATTATATTCATTCACGATCACAAATGAAGTGCTGGGCCTCATTTCCCAGAATTGATGTATCTTAACTTTATAAAAAGGATTCTATTGCACACCAAATAAAATGAGTCTGTAATTCCACAAGCTAGCTGTACTCCCATTGGCCACTGTGTGTCAGTTTGGGATGTAGAGATATTCCACTGACACTGGATCAGTTGTTAGACCTATCCATATTGATATAATCAGTGATTTGCAGAGACTTTTATTCTCCAAGAAGACAAGATGGGAATTGAGTTTTTAAAATTGTTGATTTCCAGCCAGGTGTATTGACACAGTATTGTGCTAATATTAACTGCCCAATAGAAACCTTGATCACCTGATGCATGATGGAATTTTCTAACTGTCTGCATAGATGATGTTTCTATCATAAATGTTATGGAAGAGATGTTGGATGGCGGCATTACCACAATTAATTTACTGTAGCTTCAAATAATAGGTGAACTTTATTCATTTACTATCCCAGATGGAGTGCTGGACTTCATTTCCCATAATCTGTCTGCCTTAACCTTATGATTGGGCACCAAATGACATAAGTCCATAATTCCACAAGTGGAAGTACACAGAGATACAGTACAACCAGTCAGTTTGAACCACCTGATCTTTCTCACCTTCTCGCTTGTTGCCTACCTACTTCTTTCACACACTCACAAACACACACACACACACACTACACACACAGACACACAAATATGTACTGCACATTTTACCATTGATTCCCAGGTTCCAGCTCACCTATAAGCAGTGGCTACCATTGATCAGGGGACAACTCGTGCTATACCATTTGACCTAAGATTACGATCTTGAGCAGATGGACAGACAGGACTATTTTTAACATCCTGCTGACCATGTCCAGACAGGGAAGGATTCTTGACTTGGTAACTGGCTGATGCATTTCTCTCCCAAAGGCAGCACTTTTTTTCTTTGCCTCAACAAAAATCTATTCAAATATGGTTGTGGTAAATCCGCACTTTGGTTCATCTGGCCGGTGCAAAATTAACGCTGACCACTGTAAAATGAATGCCCACTGGTGGGTGATGTCTTGGTGCACCTGGCACTGTATGACGTTACTTTTGCACCAGCTGGCCTTAGTTTAACGCCGGCGCACAGTCGGATTTCTCTCATTTGTATAACTTTTGCATATGAATCCCCTAGTACTGCCCCCTTCAGTGTTAAGTCAGAGAGCAATGCACTCTTGTAGTTTAGTTTAGTTTTATTTGATTGAATAAACAAGTGTACATACAAAACATACACATGGATAAAAAACAATCGAGGATAAAACACAATAAAGTCCATGACTTATTTCCATTGTGGTCCTCTTGTAAATGTAAATGGAATTTGTTTTGTACTGCAAACATACATTGAATGAGTACACGTCTGTCATGTTGAAAATGTCAGTAATATAGCAGTAGATATCAAATGTTTTTATATTTCACTGTTTTATATGAAATAGTTAATGATCAACAAATTTGCAATGGTTGCCAGTGATCTGCCATTCTCAACTGCGATAGTTGACTGAGATCTAGTAAACGCTCCCTGGAGGCGGAGATAAAAACCAAAACTTTTGGGATTTAGGGAGCTGTTCTAGCGCCATTCTCGAGATATAGGGAAGCAGGCAAGCATTGCAGCCGCCATTCACATGTTCTCCCTATGGCAAATACGTGGGGATACGGTTGAAAATTGGCAAAATACCCTTTTAAGTGTCATATTAAGTCTGTACAAAATACCACTTAACAATTGTGGTATTTTGGTGATAACTCTACCCCAATCATCTGATTGCTGTAATGTCATTAGCATTAGTGCTTCAGACCAGTCAAGCTGTGACTATTAGCACAGCTGCTACTGTATGAAGCACTAAGTAACATCTCCAGTCTCAATAGGCCCCTCAGGGCAAACACAGGGTTAGCTGGCTGTGGCAGTTGTTTGTTTAGCTGTGTGTTTCAGCAAGCCGTTAATACTGAGGCCTAGTAGAGCTGTCAGTAGCATTAACACACATGGGAGCAATTTCCTTGACACAGATTAAGCATGGATTTAGACTACCAAAGTAGTGTTTCCTGGACATGGATTTTACCTGGGGTTAAAATCTTAAGGCAGGCAGAACCAGGGGTGTAGTGCACCCTTTAGAGAACAGAGATAATAAAACCATATGAAAGAGACTTGCCAGATTCGCAATAGATAAATTTTCAAATACACCTGTAATACACATCTGTAAAAGGAACATGAGGAAGGGGAGGGTGGTGTACCGAAAATTAATATATGACACATTAAGGGTATATTCACACCTAGTTTGTTTAGAGCAGTTATTTAAAGCCTTTTCAAGCAGTTTGTCTGCAGTGAATATGTGATCCAACCATGATCCGATCCAACTGCAGGAAGCACTGCTCATTATGGGTTAAACACAACAGTCTAAAATCACAGAAATATATTCAGTAGCAAAATAAAAAATTGTCACGGTTGTTTAACTTGCTCAGCAGAATCGCCTGTTTCTACAAAGTGAATTATAAAACCAAGAAATTAATCTTATTCCATAAACATAATCCTTTATTCCACGAGGGCCACAACAGGCACAATTCCCACACAGAATTTGATCCACTAACACAGCTGATGCTCCATGTTTATTTGCCCTGGAAGAAAGTCCCTTCCTGCACCAAATTTCTGACCAATAAAGGAAATGGCTGCTCCCATGTGGCTTTTGTTGATATATTATGGTTCTCTTGAAATTTTAAGTTTGGAGAAACAACTGCGCTCAGACAAGTTGGTGCGTGATCCTAGTAATCAAAACATCTAGGCTAATTGAAATGATGGGGACGCACCCGACAAAAATAGTTTTCAAATGAGGATTATTTTAATCTCAGCAGATAAAATGTTTTCGGCCATGCGGCCCTCCTCAGTCCTCAGTTAACGTTTTCGGCCATAGACAAACATTGTCTGCTGAGATTAAAATAATCCTCATTTGAAAAAAAAATTTGTCGCGTGCAACCCCATAATTTCAATTAGGCTAGATCTCTTGAAATTTTGCCATGTGAAACATAACCAAACCAATGTGTTAATGCAAAGTAGCAACTTGCAAAGCAACAACTTTTCTGATGTGTGGTAGAAAGCCTGGAAACGTAAAGATGAGCTTTCCAGTCATGGAAACACTTGATCACCATTTACAGGGTTGGTAGTTGTAAAGTTTTGTGGTAGGGATCAGTTGTGGTGTGAGTGAGGATGAATTTCTTGTGTAAACATGTTACATGTAGGCCTCAGCACAAACTATGAGCCCTGCTCTTTCACAAACACACAGCCATCAAGCTGGTGGCTGGGAGCCTTCAGATAATGATCTTGCTTTATATTACTACATGTAGATTATGGTAGACAATGTTTTGTTAGATAATACATGTCATGTCTTGTTTGAACAAATCATGTACATTTTGAAAGCATTGAGGATTGCAGAAGAAGAGAGTACAGTAAAGAAACTGCTGCAGCCCAGAATAACAAGGGAACAATTTTTTTGGGATTATTTTCATAATCTATCATTGATTTCTCAGTTTTTACCTGCCCAGGGACCATGGAATGAGCCCTGTTCATCTAATCTAGGGTTTGACACCATTCCCATAGATATTTGCCCCAGAGGCTATTTCCAGTTGCTTTTGTTTGCTTTTGGTTCCCGTGTAATGGAGAGAAATATTGAACAATTTATTTTGCCTCAGAGGAAAAAATAGCATTGTTCAATGAACCCGGAGAGGGGAACTATGCAGATGGATTTTCTTTTTATGTTTTTTTGTTCAAGCAAATATTGAAATGTATACTATATAGTTCACCAAGGAGGAATGAGAAGAGACTATTTTCAGAGGACCCAGCTCAGATTTGCTGTAAAATCACATGCCTGCCATCTCCTAGAGACGTTCTCCCACAGAGGTTCCCATCCAAGCATGATGACAAATATTGTCTAGCAGATTGCCTTGTGTGATGTACACCAAGTGAGTTCTCAC
>OMLI01031872.1:0-15133 GCA_900302605.1 Rondeletia loricata | reverse complement strand
TGTGTGTGTGTCATTTACTCAGTGTGTGTGTGTGTGTGTGTGTGTGTGTGTGTGTGTGTGTGTGTGTGTGTGTGTGTGTGTGTGTGTGTGTGGATGACAGGGAGAGGAGCAACAAGGTTGGATTCCAGCCATGCAGCGGGGATATTTTTAGCATCTGAGGGAATCAAGCCCCTTTTCAGTTTTCTATGATAGCAATGTTTCGACGAGTGATTTTGGTAAAACAACGGTAACACACTGCAAAGATATTGTTCTCTGACAGTAAAATCAATAGATTATTCTGTACGCGTGAGAAAAGTGAACTCCTCGGCCTGTAGAGTAGCTGTCCCACTGGACCTTCGCAGCCAAAGGTCCTTCTTGTAACAGTGTCAAGATTTGCTCTCATTTTTTAAAGTGGAAAGCCATTTCCTGACTCTCTCTTTGTGCAGCGCATACATCTGGCACATCACAGAGAGAAAGGCAGGGGAATAAAGAAATTATATGAAATCACACAGAATGAATGTTATTGTTGTGGCTGTTGATGTGGGAAAACGTCTGCGTCTATTGCATTATTCATTTCTCATCCAACAATATCAGAGCAACATTTTCAAGGAGGGCTGATTACTGATGCCTAGTAGTCTGGATCAACATCTCCATCTCTCCATTCCTCACTTCCACCTATCTCTCCATCTTTCCACTGTTTCTTCTAGCATCTTTCCATCCTTCCATTCTGCCATTCCTCCGTTTCTCCATACTTCCATCCCACCATTTCTTCATCTCTCTCTATCCTTCCAACCCTCAATTCCTCTACCCATCCAAGCACTGTTAAAGCTCTCCATCCCCTGCTTCCATCGCTCCATCCCTGCTCTGGTTCGATCTTTCCATCTCGCCACAGGTACTGGACGGGTACAGCGGTCACTGGGACCTTTTAAAAACATCACTTCTGACAGAGCGGATGGGACGCTCTATGCCTGTGCTGATTTATCCCTCCAGCATGCTGCAGTAACTTTGTTAATGTCTCTCATCAGCCTATTAACAACACTTGAGCGTGGACAGGAAACAGGTGCCGGGGAGAGTTTTACTGTTCGTCACCTAACCAGCGGGAGCTAATGGGCGGTAGGGAGTGCAGGCAGGACGGTTGCACTCGGGCCCACAATGCTTTGGGCCCACAGAGAAGCCCCTCCAAGAGCAAGTAGTATATTAGAGAAAAACTTTAATGATCCACAAGGGGAATTTGGGGCGTAACAGTAAAAAATAATAGGATGGAAGAATACAGCAAATAGGGGACATCAAACATAAAACAAACTACAGCGCTAGAACATATTAGTTAAAAATACATGAATGAAAAAAAGAAACAATATGAATTTACAGCATGTATGCAGCAGTAGATCATACTGAGACTAAATAAATGAGAAATGTAGGATATGAAAATGTGAAATTAAGAAAATATGTGTAGTCTGAAAATCTATGAAAAACATGCAATATATAACAAATGAGAAAATATGAGAATATGAAATAAATATGTGAATTTACAGCATATATACAAGATGCGTGCTGTAACACAATCACAAGGTGTGCAGTGCCATGGCCCCAACTTGAAACGATCACAGAAATATTATCAACAGTTGTAGAGAAGGTTCCCCAAAAACATTCTTGTACCCGGCGAAGATTTTGACCCTAGCTCTGCCAGCGGACGGAAGTGCCAATCAGCACTCAGTGAGAAGAGAGACGGGGCAGCCTTGGTGCTATGTGGAGGGCAATGATCTAATAAAACCCAGCTCCACCTCAGACTGCACAAGTCGCCTGTTAAAAACGCCACAGCCCTCACGGCCGAATCTGGAGAATCTGGAGAATCCACCCCTCCTCCCGCCCCAGCAGAAAACAGGTCACCCCTGTCACAGCTGAGCCATGAAGACCTTCCCGTCACACCACGCTCTGAGAAAATACCTTTTTCATGACGGTCACATAACAATGCAAAAATGCAGTGACCTTATAGCGGGGAGCGCATGCTCGAGACAGTTTGATATGGCCCTCTCTGCCTATATTGTAGCACTGGAGGAAGTGGAGCCTGGGGCCTGCAGGATACTGCTCGCCTGCTCCAGCTCTCCTGCTGGCTTTTTACACATAGAGCCCCCCCACACACACATATACACACACACACACCTCTCATGGGCTGGGTAGGAACATGGGTTGCACCATTCCTCATCACCATCTCCATTCCTCACTTTCCATCCACCTATCTCTCCATCTTTCCATTGTTTCTTCTAACATCTTTCTATCCGTCCGTTCTTCTATTCCTCCATACTTCCATTCCACCATTTCTTCATCTGTTTCTATCCTTCCAACCATCCAGCCCTCTATCCAAGCAAGCAGTCTAATAGCTCTCAATCTTATAATCCTTCCTTCTTTTCACCCTGCTTCCATCACTCCATCCCTGCAGTGGTTCTGTCCTTCCATCTCACCACAGGTACTAGACAGGCACGGCAGTCCGTTTTTGATACCTGCCTCCACTTGTGAACTAAGGCCTTCGTTCACACTCTCTCGTCGCACAATTTTAGGCATATATTTCCCTTTCCAGACAAGAAAACCATGCTAATGCAACCAAAAGTGTTAGGGGCAATCCCAGAAGCGCCTTGAAATGGAACAAAGGTACACAGCAAATTCTACAGTGTCGATAAGTGTTGATTGTTCAGTGACAAGTATTTTGAGTTACCAAGTGTTGATTGGAGAGTTGTTTGTCCATCCATAGAGCTGACATGGCTCTGAGGCGGCTGTTCAAAACTATCTAAAAGTGAGATCACACAGAGATCAGAGGGCCGAGCAGCCATGTATTGATGCAGTTTCATACAAAGATCCCTTTCCTTGCTCTCTGTCTCCAGTGCTGCTTCTCTCTGCCTGCCATCAGACCAGACAAAATACAACTAAAGATGTCATGTTAGAGGGAGGGAGAGCTGCAGAAGCGCCTGGCCAGCGGAGACAACGGGAGGAAGCTATTCGCTGACAAATGGGATTTGGTGCTGGGGTTGAGCAGCATTAACTGGTGGGTTTTATTGGCTGAAGGAGTACGATATCATGGCGGTTTTCTTCTTTATGCCTCTCTGGCAAAGTGGATGACGTTGCAGGGAGCAAAGGCGTTTGGTCACGCAAAGGTGCCGAGCGCTGTTAAACAGATGGCAGGAGAACAGTGAAGAGAGTGGCAATGGACAGCAGATGGAGAAGAGATCATGTACGGGACCGGAGGACTACACTGTATATACCCTACCCACCTCCCACCCACTGGTCCCACACACACGCACACACACACACACACACACACACACACACACTGGGTCTCTCGTCTAGTTCTCAATTCCTCATGTCTGATCTTGTCAGTGGGATTTAAAGGACCATGCATCTCCAAGGAACAGCACACAGGGAGGGCAGACAGAAGTGATGCAGCACATGAAACAGCATGGCAGACTACTGTGATCAAAGAAAAGAAAAAGCACTGTTCTCCATTTCACTGACGGCTTGTCATCCACTGTTTATAACAGGACTGTATGCATGAAGGAGGGAGAGGAGAAGAGAAGAGAAGAGAAGAGAAGAGAAGAGAAGAGAAGAGAAGGATTTCATGGAATGGCATTTAATGTCCAATTTTGACAGTGTTCATCCCAGTTTGACACCTGGTGATAATGACACTTCACAGAAGACTACAACTTATCAAAAGTAACATGAATGTTGCTGCAATGGTAATTTAAGGGCAAACCAATAGGGGGCAATCCTGTCCAACAAAGCAGGACAGAGCATGTGGTTATCACAGCTTCAACACCACAGTAGAGGTTCAGCAGAACTTCACTCATGCAGACAACATTGTGTTTGGCCAACAAGCTGAGTTAAGGAATTTTATCAGCACACCCGGCCATATGCCCAACCTAGACTAAATAGAAATGTGTAAAACCTCTTTCATTTTCAAGTGATGGCTTGATATCTATTTTTCAAATCGCATAGCTCTCAAGGTTTCTTCATTAGATTCAGACAAACGCTTCAGATGAACCTCATGATGTCAGTGTTGACGTCAGCTTTGTGATGTCAGGACACAACTAGCTTTCAATTATATGATCTAAACTCACGGCCTTAAAAGGTCTTGAAACCAGTGAAATATAGTATCTGAAGTCTAAACATCAGTTTTAGAGGTCTTTAAATGTTTTTACAGTAAGGAATCAGCCCAGTCACACAGACCCACAGTATGTTCTGATACGTCCACAGTTGTTTTCACTGTCACATTTATTTCAGTTGCATAACCGGTCTTATACTTCATTCAAACTGGCATGATAAAGGTCTTAAAACGTCTTAAATTAACTTGACACAGCTTGAGTGATACAAAGGATGGCTACCACAGCACAAACAAATACTGCTGTTGTGATTTGAACTGTTACCTTACATAGCCAATACATCAAAACTACTAGTGTAAGCAGCTTAGTGTGGAACAAAAAAGGAGAAGTTACCTATTACAGTAACTGGCCTGTAACAGCACATATGTTATTATATGCCAAACAGAGGTGTGTTTACTGCTTTTCTTGCTAATTATGAATCATTTATGCAGTTTGTTATTCTTAACATCAGTTGGTATTTATTCCATTTAGATTAAACTTTAATATCTGCAGTAGTGTTTAGGCTAGAACCAATTTATCACACTGGCAGACCTGTTAGATTACATTGAAAATAGAAACACTCAATAAAATAAGCACGCTGTATCATTTAGTTTCACTGTCAAGCTTCATTAACCCACGTGGCTACAGATAGTAGGCATGAATCTTTTCTGGAGGCACACTATTTCATACGAAGTCTGAGGTGGAGGAAAATATGACATCGGGGGTCTTTGAGTGAAAAACACCCATCCTGAGAGCTGTTGCTGGGACAGGATGAGTGAGAGTGTAGGTGGGGATGTGGGGGCTTTGAAACCACAACAGGTAGGCAAGAGTGACAGGTTTACCCCCCCCTCTCCTGCACTTACAGTATGGACCTGACATCCTGTCTGCCAACATGCACAGAGAGGCAGAGCAATACAGAGAGACAAACAGACCCAGCCAAAACAAGCCAAGAGCTCCCCATATTCTGCCACGGACTCTAAATGTGAGTATAGCAGAGGTAAGGTGTAGCATTTGAAAGTATGGTGACACAATATAAAAAGGTCACAATATGTACCAGGCAGCTGAATATTGTAGCATGATATCAGATAGGCATAATCAGATCTGAACAATTACAGCTGGGTAACTAAATAATATACAGCAGAAGCATGTCAACGTCTACATTTTCCATTTAATTCCAAATATGAATGAGGAAACAAACACTCTGGCATAAACGTGTTCCAACATATACTGTAGGCCTATTCATTTTCATTTTAATTAACTTCTAATACTGAGAAAATAGTGAGAAAATTGTGAATCCATTACCATATATCAAATCAGACTGTTTTTGATATTTGATAGGAAACTGCCTATGTAAATGAAACTGACATATCTGTGACTTTGTCATTGAAACCCCCCTATTGGACCAGACGTCACAATACACAACAATAATGATTTCTTAAAAACTGGGTTACATGGATATCAGACAACCCCAGTAAGAGAAGTTTTTAGAATAGAATAGAATAGAATAGAATAGACATCAAAACCTTGGTAATTTCAATAAACAGAAGAGAAAGGAAATGACATATGCATAATATGTATATACTACACTATTATAGTGAAATCTACATCATACTGACTCTTCTTTCTTGAAGCACTTTGACAGACACAGAGAAACCCGTAATGTCTATCACTTGCAGAGTCAAAATCAGGAAATATCCTCAATACATTAGTGCTGTGACAAGACGGAAATAAAGTCTTGCATCTCAAGCTTCAGTCCAAACCCATTAGAGCTCTGCATGGTTCTTTTTTAAATATCCCTGCTAGTCTAAGAGGCTTACCTCTGCTTCTTTACTGTCACTCGGTGTTATTGGGAGAGGAGTGCCATTACAGGCTTGGCAGCTGCACTGAGCTGCAACACTGATACTTTGTGGGAAACAGCTTCTCATAGAGAGTGATGGCGGCTGCAGGGGACTCGGGCCAGGGGCAGAGGCCAAGGCATTACCTCTCTGGCTCTGACTTATAATAAAGAACTATATCCTATAGTATATTTTAGAAGGATACTATACAAATATCACAGCAAAACTATAAACTATATATAATGTGCTATAGGATTATTCTAGGAATATTATAGCGATACCATAGGAGATGAAAATACCATAAAGTGCTATAAGGTCACTATAAACTTAATATTGAGTACCAAGGACACACTCTAAGTCCCTCTAGGAATATTATACAAATATTATAGTGATACCATAGGAGATAAAAATACCTTAAAGTACAATAATGTCGCTATAAACTCAACATTGAGTACCACAGACACACTATAAATCCTTAAAGGAATATAGAACATTACATGTTGGCGTGGTGGCATCATTATAGTACAATTGCTGTGTGTTTAACAGTAGGTAGCATTTAACCTTTGTACTAAAGAAGAAAAAAAGGAAGTCGTTATTTTGCTCGCAGAAAATAATGTTTCGCTCATATATTCATCGATTTAGAAAATATTCAGACAATATATGTTATATTGGCAAATTGAAAGTGAATCATTAGACCAGACCCAGAGATATTTGTTTTAAAATGGTGGTTCGTTTTATTGGACTGTCTAATTGAAGTCTAATGTTTTTCCAAGGTTCAAGAATAAAGACAAAGTATATTGTTATAAATTGCATATATCTTGAAATATACAGAGAAAATACCCTAATTTAAAATGTAAAGTTTTGGGGGGTTTGTGTGTCTTTGAATCTGTCTGGAATTGTTCAGTGTTTGTGACAGATCGAGGCCTGGGTGATATGAAACTGAACGAAAACCACAAGCACGTTTTGGTGTTACTCAGACGGCCTAAAAAAAAAAATCAAAAGTTCTGCAGACATAAGAAAACGACAATTACGTGAGCTCTTGAACTGATGAAGTCTTGAAAGTAGTTTGGCTGTTTCCCTACATGATCTACCGTCAGAAGAGACAGTGACTGCCCCTTTGCACCCATTTGATTATTAACTCTGGTTTAATTCGTCCTCCCTACATGCTCGGAGAGTTGCATGAACGCAATAGGTCAAACGTCCCTACGCTCTGCTGCAGCGGTGAAATACATTTAGATATATAGGCCTATTCCCTGTCGTCAGGTAGAATAAATGACTTTTCGTTTTGTTCAAATATTCACAGACTTTAAAAGGATATATTCACCACACTGATGCTGCCATTTTTCATAAAACAGTTCTTAAACAGTTCTTCTGGCATGTCGACTGAATATAAAGTGTTATAATATAGCCTAGTAGTGTTCAGTGGTAGTGGCTGGCCTACATGAGCGGCAAAGACTTGGAGAAGCAGCTTGTCGTTTTGTGACCGGGCCAATAGGCGGCGCTGCAGACCTGCTTTCTGCACAGCAGCTAAGACTGAGCAACTGCAAACCCTCGTCTGTCCTGTTGCACTGAACACAACATCTATTGCACACTCATGCTGTAAAGTGAAATGTTCCCTCGGTCGCTTTGTCATGCATTGTAACGTTGCTGGAAAAAATACAAATAAATTGTCATTAGAAGAAAAAACTCCAGAGAATAAAATATTGCCACCGTTTATAGTGATTTGCACTTTCCACGTCACGTCTGTGGATTTGGACAGAAATATCACTATCTTTTTATCCTTGGTTGAAATATACTCCATAATTTTCTCACAGTTTTGATCAAATAAGCTTGTCAGTGACTGAATGTGGAGAGGAGAATGCCACAGTTAAACATCTTGGTTTAATAGCATGGCCTGCTGAGGTCATGATTTTTGCTTTAGCCTAATTGTGTGCGTAATGTCACTGATCTCTTTATGGGAACCTTTGCTCTGCGGCACAAACAGACGTACATCTGACTTTTGACTGAGCTGTCAAAAATTATATTAAATTATCTTAGACTAAATCTGAGGCTACACGTCAAACTGGAGCAGCCTAATTAATCTCATAGCCTGTCGCTTCTCATTACATCAAATCCAGTGGAAAAAGGTTGGAGAAAAGATAAGAGTGAAATTATTTCTGCTTTTGAACAATTGAGCTTGAAGTGTGTTCCTCAATAAGGCTGATCTCAACACACACTAGACTACATATATACTCTTTTTCAGGACAAATACAAAGGCTCATATTTTGATTACACATATAAAACATCAGGCCATTAAATTAATCGTTTAGATCATATCCAGGTTGTTTTGTTTATATCTGAGGTAATTTAGCCTATTTGGTTGCAAATAATACAACTAGAACGGCTTGTCCAGGCAACAAGCGTGACGTTTTGATACGGTATAATTAGCCTATTTAATTAATGTGTTTTTACGTCGTTTTACGGAAAATATCAAGCTCTATTATGGGGAAATAAAGAGCAGCCAATCGTCTATTGAATACAAACGGCGTTAACTGTTTACTTCGCATTTCTTCGCCATGCTGCTGATTTGATTTTTTTTCTGGCTCAGACCTCAGATTTTTTTGTTACTCTTACCACAATGAAATAAAACGATTTAATGTGGCGGCTCGTGCATGTGCCCTCCATTTTCGCAAATGGGGTCTATGGTTTCAAAAAAATCTTGTAAGCTACTCAAGTATCCAAAAGCTCGTTTTCAAAAGCGTGGAGTGGAGAAAAAAAACGGATCATGGTTTCCTCCTGCGCTTCCAATAATGTCTCCAAAAAAAGGTATAGGCCTGGACTATAGGGTATATGAGAGGTGTCAGAGGAGGCAGGTTGAGCTGAACACGGTTCTCTGCTATAGTCTGGAGCCCTAGTTGCTATCCAAACACAAATAAACAGAGGAGGAACATTGGAGTTAATGACAGAGGAGGGGGGGAGAAGGCGTGTCGGGGGGCGGGCTGAGCGCTCCGGAGCCCCGGAGCCCTGAAAAGTGAAGGACCGGTGCGCATTACGCACACTTCCAGCCCCAGCTCCGGACGGGACTCCCACGCTGCTGCTGTCTCTCCCTCAAACTTCTTCGTCTCCTTCCACAGCTTTACACAGCTTCTCACATCTCTGCAACACTCCGAGACATCAGAGTTGGCTGCATGGCTACATGAGAGTTTCATGGACTTGGAACTTGGAGAACATTTAGCGACGCTTTATTGGAGCCCGTCGCCTCTATAGTCACTGTGGATTACTGATACACCGCAGGACCTTTGGCAGCTGTTTATTGGGGGTAAGATTGTGTTTGGCAGGGTATAGTCAGTCTACTGCAGGAAGGGAACAAACCCACCTCAACTCCCTTGAGAGTTTATTCACCTTTTCTGACATACATCTTTGAGATAAATTCACAGAAGTAGTGTCAAACTGGTGTGTGCTACATGATGATAGGGTGTTTTAAGGAGCAACAACTAAACTAGTTTTTTGTTTATATTGGTGGTTGTTTGCTTCATGATGATCACCAACTGGAGGTCATAGTTCACCCACCTTTTTATTTCCCACGACATCACTGGTCTACTGTCCACGGCAGATTACATTGCTGAAATAGGCAGTGGCCCTCTCATGCGTAAAGACTCGCCACTATATTCCTACTTTAAAGAAATGTAAAACCCTCTGCCAAAAAAGAAACAGACGAGGGTTCAGGGAACATGACAAGGCAGGCCACTTAGACTGCTGTCAAAGTGTAAATGAAGTCCAAAGGTTGAAAGACTGAAAGCAGAACAGACTGAACAAAGTTGCACGTATAGGCGAAGAACAACAAGTGCGTGGTGACTTATGTTGCACCTGTGCAAAATTATGTTAACCCTATCCCGTCAGGAAAAGTAAGAGCAAAGTATAAAACATCATCGCCTAGCGAGAAAAGAATTGAAAGATCTGTCAAACATTTGTAACAACGAACCAACCCTCCGGCAAGAAGGACTTTCACTCTCCAAGCCTCCTCCAAGTGTGAATAATACCTTAATCATACTAAAGAGGCTATTCGCATGCGAAATATAATGTAAAAATCGGATATAGCCTGATTCATCCGAATAACTGTAGGGCGAATATTCTGTTCCACAAACACAAGAGCAGAACTGTGTCTAAATCTAAAGGTCATATGAATGTGGATCAGCTTGCCGTCGTAATGCCGCATGGCTTATACCGCTAGTCCTGCTTTCACCATGCGCAACACTTCTACAGTCGACCTTTCTGTGGGAAAACATCACCTTCCCCCTGTGAACATGGAGCCAGTCCCTCACAGGTCTTGTACTGTCAGCTCACCTCATAGCCGCCCTGCGTTGTGGTGCTCGACTGGAGCTCCTGGTTTTGATGTAGAAACATTGTCCTGTGGAAACGTTAGGTTAAAATCCCCCAAACGTTGTGCAGCATAAGCCTGCTGAAGGGGAACCCGCCGTGTACAAAAACATGCATCATGAAATAAAGTAGGCAGCCTGTTAGTGCCTGTACAATGAAGTCCATATCTATAAAAAGAAAAAGGTCAGCGGTTATTGGAGTTAATAGTCAACATTTGTGGTGGCTTTGCGTAATAACATATTTGATCATTCCTGGCAAAATCTCAAACTTTACAAATCTTCTGGCTCTTAAGTGAAATACAAACCACAGCGTCAGAAACACCAGTGTTTTCTACCTCGCGTGGTGAGTTTGATGAGAGTGACATATAATTCCTCCTGCAATTTAATTAAAATGTAGATTATTTATTTGCTTTATCAAATGCTCTAGAGCACATCGCCGTTTTCGAGGAACAACCTTTGTTGTCAATTACAGAAATGAAAAGAATACCTCAAAAGGCAGTTTTATTGTTTATTAATTCTATTTGTATTTCTGATCCTCCTCTAGAAGACACAGTATCGATCACAGTTCATATCGTTATGAGGCAATGTTGCTGCACATTTAGATATGGGCCGATTTATTGCCTACACATAGACTGTGTCAGTAATGCAGCAACGTCCTTCGTTGTATTGTTTGTGTCCAGTTGCTGTTGATTTATTTGTGCTCTAATCAGGGATGAATGGAGAGTAATCCCTGAAGTAGCATGGTTTTCTTGTCTGGAAAGGGAAATATATGCCTGAAATTGTGCGACGAGAGAGTGTGAAGTAAAGTAAAGTAGTTTACCCACCTTTTTAGGCTGACATAAATCTTCATGACATTTAATTATAGTATACATACATCATAGTAAGTAGCATCAAACTGATTAAAGTTATATAACAAAAACATTAATTAATGTATTCCTGAAAGTATAGGCTACTTGTTTTCTGTTCGTAGGCTACTGGTGATTTTTTGCCTCATGGTGATCACCGACTGGAGGTCATATTTTCACAAAATCACTGGCCCTAACGTGACTTTTTACGCACATGACTCACTGTTTTGTATTTTTCATTTCCCCCAAACAGGGTTCTCACCGTGTCTTCTGAGGCCTGAGCCGAGATGGGGAGCAAAGCCCTGCCCGCTCCGATCCCCCTGCACCCGGCCCTCCAGCTCACCAACTACTCCTTCCTGCAGGCCGTCAACACTTTCCCCGCTGCGGTCGACCAGCTGCAGGGACTGTACGGCCTCAGCGCGGTGCAGACCATGCACATGAACCACTGGACACTTGGCTACCCGCACATGCAAGGACTGAGGTCGACGATCACAGAGATGGCAGCCGCCCAGGGCCTGGTGGACCCCAGGTTTCCCTTCCCGGCGTTACCCTTCGCAGCCGCAGCGCACCTCTTCCACCCAAAACAAGGCGCCGTTACGCACGTCGTCCCCTCGCTGCACAAGGACAGGCCGAGGTTTGACTTCGCCAACCTCGCCATCGCCGCCACTCAGGAGGACCCGCCGAAAGCTGCGGATCTGGCGAAGTTGGCATCGGGACTTGGGGGCACCATCTCCGAGCTGAGCAAGCTATCCCCGGACAGAAAACCCACCCGGGGCAGGCTCCCGTCCAAGACCAAAAAGGAATTTATTTGCAAGTTCTGCGGCAGGCATTTCACCAAGTCCTACAACCTCCTCATCCACGAGAGGACCCACACAGACGAGCGGCCTTATACCTGTGATATTTGCCACAAGGCCTTCAGAAGACAAGACCATCTCAGAGACCATAGGTAAGATATTCTGCCATTAAGCCCGTCCGACAGACGAGGTGACACTGTACTAATTAAGATGCTCTGGGTTGGGGGGTCAGTGTCACATCTTGTCAGGGGGGCTCCCAGCAGCCCCCTTTGTGATATTATTATAATGATTTGTGCTGAGGCAAGCATCGCCGTCATTTAATGTGATTTAATTGATATTTCCATCACAGGTATATTTATTTCTCTAATCTTGTTTTTCAGAATAGGCAATTACAAAGCTTACACATGAGTATGTTAAAGCGCAGGCAGGTCTGTTCCCTGAGTCTTCTCCATGAGGGCGCTAAAGCACTATTACGCATCACAGTGCACACTCCATGCACAATAGAGACTTTTTGTAACAGCTACAATGAAATCTTTGCATGAACAGACTTTTGATGATGTGTTATCCATGTTTTTACAGATACATCCACTCCAAGGAAAAACCATTCAAATGTCAAGAATGTGGGAAGGGATTCTGTCAGTCTCGAACTCTAGCCGTCCATAAAACCTTACATATGCAGGTAAGCTGTCCACGTTATGAAACTAGTAACAATCATCATGATTTTAGCCGAACTAAACTGGTGTGAGGTGTGAGAGTTCGTGAAGATCAGAACCCACCTCTTATGCACGGGGACAAGTCTGTTTGGCCAATTACCAAAACTGATTCAAAATGAAGTGGAAGATATACATAAAACCTATGTGGAAATTAATCTGTAAACCCGTTTGACACATAATTCATCACAGTAACTGGCACTATAGTGGAATTATTACAGTGATAGAAAGATATAGTTCATACATATACTACACAATTAAAGGGAATAATCCTTTGCTTGCTTTAAATCTAAACAGGAGTCTCCCCACAAATGCCCCACATGCGGAAGAACCTTTAATCAAAGAAGTAACCTGAAAACTCACCTTCTCACCCATACAGACATCAAGCCCTACAGCTGTGGCCGCTGCGGAAAGGTGTTTCGGCGCAACTGTGACTTGCGACGGCACAGTTTGACGCACAGCCCACATCAGGACTACTAGCCTGGACAGCTATACAAACTAACAAAATAACAATGGACAAAACACAGGAAGACAAGTCAACGACGTTTTTTTGTTCAAAGACAATCTCCGAATCAGGACACTTTTACTACAGCACGTTTTAGAGTGGGATATTGGTTGCGCCTCAACGGGACAGCAGTGGAGCCGTGGCCATCTCCAGCTTTCATACCACCTGTAAATATCAAGACCATGTAAATAATGTTATTTTTTATTTTTCCTGACCTTGAAATGAAAAAGTTGTCAAAAAGCAGCCATAAGTTTAAAGTATGTTAAATTGTATTTTAGAAATAAAGCAAGTTAAATATTTCCATCGTTAAGTTTGCACTTGTTTTGTTTTGTTATTTTATGTTTCGCATTCATTGAAACACGAGACTCAAAGTTATAGCCCAACATGAATATTTGAACATGAACATCGACTTGTATAGGTTTAAAGCCAACAAGCAGTAAGAGTTTACAAGGTTCCGGCTGCCTTGCTGGGCTTTTTATAGCAGCAACAGATATCAGTCCGCAGGGGTGAAGCGGCCTATAATGACAAGAAAGTCTTTGAAATGCAGAATGATCTGGGAAGCTTCGAGTGATAATCGACTTTATATAAGAATGATTATGTGTGGTATCACAATACGGGTTTAATATTAGTTCACCATTATTTCTTCAGACTTGTCTACCATCCCGTTCATTTACCCACACCGTTAGTGATTATTATCCTCAATATCTAGCACCTACAGAGGCTGATTAGTATTATATTAGCAGCATTAGCAGTCATATCAGATCACCTCTGATATCAGAGCTGACCTGCAAAGCGGCAGAAGGACTTAACAGGAGTCTCCACGGGTCATTAAAGTGAGAAAGAGACAGTGAACAGCAGTGGCAGGTCATGATCAAGGATGAAGTGGGAAACTAAATCATGACCTCCACAGTGATCATCACAAGGCAAACAACCACCGATACAAACAAAAATCTATCAAAATTTTTTTTATTAAAAGACCCTATATCCTCATATAACTGGCATCAGTTTGAGACTGCTTATTATTATGTATATTAATTTATTAAAGATTGATGTCAGAGAGAGGTGGGTGAACTCTATTACGCAAATAAAAAGGCGGGCCAGCTGGAGATTAGATGGGTTTACACTCCACTACATCCGTGATTATGACTGGCCACTGCTACTGCTGTGGTTATGATGATTGCCATTATTATCATTAGTTACACTTTCATTACAAACAATATCATTATTATGTTATTAGGAGCAGGCCTTTTGGAAAATGGTCAGCTTAGATGTTATGCTCAAACATTCAGGTTCAGCGCGATCTTTGTTCATAGACTTTGATATTTTCACAAATATTAATTCCAAAAGTTGGATCGTATCCAAACCTGAATAATATTTGATCTCCCACAAATCTGATTAATTGTGCTTGAATATTAAACATAATGGAAATAACAATCAGAAATAAGCCTAGCCTATATCACTGTGAGCACAAGAGCTGATGCTACATGTATAATCATTTATTTTGTTATCCGATGCAGACAAAATAAGACTCTCTCTCTCTCTCTCTCTCTCCCTCTCCCTCTGTCTGTCTTTCTGTCTCTCGGCCTCTCTCTCTCTCAGCTGGCCTACATTTGAGGCCTGTTATGTCATGGCTGTTGCATCTGCCAGGCATTATTTACTGAAGACTACTTTTCACATTGTAAAATTCTGAATTTCACCTGACATTAAATTAATTGCCTGAGTATTATAGTTTTTATGAGTTAGAAAATATCTTCAACAACTGGTTACAATAACAATAGACGATGCACGTTAAAAATGGCGCTCACATAATTGCTGAAAGGCAAAAGGCCTAGTTTATTTCACATTGTACGTTTCCTAATTGATTCTTAAACGGAAGGTTATTTTCAGCAACAAAGCGCAACGCCTCACTCCAGAACATATTCAAGCAACGACAACTTCAGAATAATATTGAGACTATGTACTTTTCAGATTGATAATGTTAAA
>OMLI01031870.1:0-18748 GCA_900302605.1 Rondeletia loricata | reverse complement strand
TAGGGCTGTGACGGCATTGGCGGTAAACCGCCAAACCGCGGGGATACGTTGCTTTTTCACCGCGGTAAGAAAAAATCCATACCGTCACAGCCCTAATAACAACCATTGATGCTGCATTCAATTATGAGAAAACCCAACAGACAGACTCTTTAACTATAGGAGCATCTCTGTCATTCCTGATCAGTCTGGTGCCAGCAATGGCTGATATATTGTAATAGCACAAAACATATGTACAGTTCTGACCTGTCACTGAGACCTGCTCCTCATCATCATCATCTGGGGGTGGAGGGCCAGGCGGAGTACGAGGCCCTCGGGGTGCTGGTCTGGGCGGGCTGCCATTGTACTGGTCATCCTTTTCCCACTCTTGAGAGACAAACAGGAGCGCAGGAATGTTACAAGTAGAGTAGAATTAGGACACAAAAGGCAAGAGGCAAATAAATCACTGTGTGGTGTACAGTTGAAAGGGTACAGAGCAAGGGAGGGGTGACGTGTTTCAGTTTCAGGAAGTGGGTGTAAAGGCGGGAGATCTGGGTAGTTTCAAGGTAACGATGCCCACCTTGTTTGACGATCCTCTTGGGTCCACTTTGTTGTTGCGGGGGTGGGGGTGGTGGAGGAGGGGGCGAGTCTTGGTCATGTCCATGTGAGCGCTCTGCTGTTCCATACACTGCCACAGTCAGACAGGTGTACCAGCCACGCAGGACTAGGCCATCTGTGTTCACCTGCCAACACAAACCCATGCAGTTATTTACAAATCTACAGAACAAATATAAAATATTACTTTTAAGGACATTAGATCACTTTACCTTTCCACTGGGTCTGAAGATGATGGACTTGTTCTCATCATATTCCAGACTGAAAGGAGAAAGCAAGACATTGCAGATTAGAACCACAGTGCAACCCCAATAACTACCGAGTGCCCTCTAGTTTCATTTTCTGACAAATGTTTCATTTTCTGACAAAATAGCATGTGAATGCAATGCTGTTTAGCAGCTGACCTGGAAGGCCCAGATGTCTGACTTTCCCACCAGCAAATGAATGCAGCATAATTGTTATGGCTAAAAAAAATTTTATCGCCAACTGGTTTAAATCCCAGATCCAAATCACTACCAAAACTGATCAGACCACTAAATTTCAGCCAAATCTATTTATAACTTTTTCAGATATCTTGCTAACAAACAGACAGACAAACATAGCCACCTTCCAACTTCACTGATAGAGGTAATAACTGGTGCATCTCTTGCACAATGGACAACTCTAAATACAAGCTTACACTCTGTTGCTATTATGCATATTTCTGTGGTTATGAGGTTACAATAAAAATGCTTGACTCAAACATTCTACAATTAAGCTATTTCCTTGGGACCTCTAAGTTTTATTGTGTCCCTTTCAGCTACTGTGTGGGTGGGGCTGAGTTTCTGGAGAGACCAGTTAGCTAGCAAAAGAACAAAGACACCTGCGTGCATGCACACACACACCCCTCTGGCCCTGCTGTGAGAACAGGGCTCAGATGCTACCATGACTGGTTCTACAGGTGAGACAGACACCTGCTGCTTAAGCACTTTTGAGATCTGTAAAAACCACCAAACCAGGAAATACAGAGACAGAGAGAGAGAATAAGTATAAGGGAGAGGCTGGGAGGAATATAGAAAGAAAGGGAGAAGGGGGAGAGTGGAAAACATTCTGACCTGCCCAATCGGTGGAATGTGGGGCTGTTGGGTTTGGTGACATTGTTGAAGAACAGCTCCAGTTGGAAAGCATGAGGAGATGTCTCCCTGGAGACACAGAAACACACATACAATTAGTCTTATGGCTCAGGCAGACATTACCATCTGCCCTGTGGCCCAGCGGCATATTTTGAACACTCCGGGCCACCTGATTAAACTTTTCAATGGCCCATGGGGCCAGTAGCCAGGCAGGCTATTAAAAAAAAATACAATACAGTTAAAAATACAATACAGTAAAAGACAATCTCACACTATTTTCCTTCAAAACTAATGTGATGTGAATAAACTTCTGTGAAATCGCCTCAGAAATACAAGGATTCCTAGTGAGCGCGCATCTCACAGCTGCGATAGCGTCCTTTCATCACCGTGACAACAGGAGCACTCCCGATGTTGGATGAAGTTGCCCCTAGCCACTGGTCCAGGGTCAGTTATTTTTTTCGAGATATAGCTCACTCCCTGTCACTCGCATCTCGCACCGCTCGCAGCCTTTGACAGTTCAACAATATGTTCCTAAAACCACCGTGCCAGGGACAAATACCAGGGAAAAACACGGGAAAGAAAAGAAAAACACCCGAAGAACAAAAAGAGAGTGATAGGGAGTATGAGGCGAAGAGGGTGAGGACATTTCAACCCCAATGGCTGGAGCGGTGGGGTTGGCTGGGCTATGACCCCGTCAACAATAAGGTTTCCTGTCAACTCTGCCAGTCAATGCTGGCATATGCATACAGCATACAATAATTTAAAATGTGTAACGTTATATTATATTATAATTAGGGATGCACCGAAACCATTAATATTCGGTTTTGGATTCGGCTGGATTTGGTCCTTTTTTAATGGTTCGGGATTCGGCAGAATAAAGAGTAAAGACTAAAGAGTTAGAAGAAATCAAACATATTGCACTTGAGGTGGACTTTTGATACTTAAAATGTTCTTTATATTGAAAACAAATTATTAAATGGTTATTGTTGCATCACATCTGTTTATTTGTGATTTGTCGTGGTCAATCCTATGGTGATCAAATTGTAAACATTTTATTTGCTGAGTCAATATTAACAGGGTCATACTTCCTGGGCCAGTGGTTACAATGTTGGGGCCAGTTACGTAAGAAGGTCACTGGCCCAGAGGGCCAGTAGCAAATTTACCTTAATGTCAAGCCCTGCTCAGGTTTGTACATTGTTTATCATCAAGACCATTCAGTATGTTAATTACATCACAGATTACCCAACAGGCTCAGTGGTAACCAGGACTAGCACAACAATAGAGCTCAGATGTCACACTCACTCATTCACTCACACAGTGGGCCTCTCCATTTCTTACAGGCACACACATACACCTCAATATCCGTAGCAAACGAACATCTCCAGAGGGAGTATACTGCAAGTAATGAGGTAAAGGTTCTCCTGCCACAGTGTGTGTGTGTATGTACAACTCTTACCCAAATGCCCTGCTGTCGGGTAAGCCGCTGTGTGCTTTGATTCCAGGAGGAATGACCCGCACCTCTGTGATCAGAACCCCACAAGGAAACCGCACCACATCAATGTTGGTTAACTGTGCATTGAACAAGAAAATTAATAAAAAGGCACAAAAAACCTTTACAGATACAAGTCATTAATATGCTACAATGTACACAGGTATCTTCTAGGACCCATTTGAACTAACTAACTACCTGCAGGGTCCCTTATGTTGCCCGTTTTGTGATATACCTAGCCAGGTTGTAACTTTAAATGTAACAGTAGCTAGCTGGCAAACAAACTGCCCGGGGATACCAGACAATAGCTGCACCAGGCTATATGACTTGGTCAATAAAAATACATTAAAGGGATATTTATTGTACAGTCAAATCGATAACTTGGCCAGTGTGTAATGCAGTGGTAGTTGTGTAATGCAACGTTATCATAAACATGGTAGAATTGCTAACGTTAGCTAAGCTAACATTATTAGCTAGGAAGTTCATTGCAGCATCATTCTCCAAAACTCCTAATTACAACACATGTGAGTGTCTGATGCTGACGTCTATGAGATGAATAGACTGGGGGATGTTGAGACTCCAGAAACTTTACCTCTGCACTTTGATGTTTAAATGTATCAAGAAAAAGAAGCTCCGTTAAGCTGTCCCCCGCCATCGTTTGCTGTTGTCGCTCAGGGGCAAACTTCCGGGTTTGTGAGTACTTCCGGAGCACGCTCATCACCCCGATCAATTGGCGTGCACGGCGTGCACCCACAATTACAACCCGCTATTATAATTCATAAATCTGTTCTGGGATCATCTTAAGATCGGCCAGCATAATGAAACTTGAAACTTTTTATTGTTGCCAATATAAATGTCTAATGATTTGATACACCTGTATAAGTTGGTGGTTTTCCTCAGCAACAGTCTGTTAATATGCAAAAGTAAAATGATAAGGCAAACATGAGAGTAGCCTAATATTGAGAACCTATTCTAATTGCCTATATCCTCTTAACAAATCGTTGCCCTGTGTTCAATTATCTGACCAAAGGAGATTATACTATATGGCTGTATATATCCTATATATATAACTTGTGTACACCCTGACGAAACATCAGTATAATATTCCTATGATAGGTTATAGCGACCTTCACTTAGTGACCTGTATTATAATTTTTTTGTCTCCTATTGCATTACTATATTACTAAAGTATTCCTGCGTGGACTTATAGTTTTGCTGTGATATTTGTTGTATTCTTCTAAAAGTCGTTTTAGGATTGCTATATAGCTATCTTTCCTTATTCATAATAATAATAATCTTAAAATATGTCTCTGCAGGGTAAAAAACCTGTGAGCAACAGAATGATTTTGATTGTCGCCTATTTGCCACGTCCTAATCTGAAAGCCACCTGAAGCAGGGAGGGGGCAGGTAGAGAGTCACGTGGTCACACAGGTAGATGCACTACAAAAAAGGGGAACATTCAGCCATTACTCCGCGATGGTGACTGCGGGAGGCTTTACATAAAATTCTCACGCAACGAAATCTGGAGTTATTAAGCACACCTATGCGCCTAGGTGTCAAAGTATAGGTGGTTATTTCTCTCGGGTCCACCCATTTTCTTTCCGGTATAGCTTTAGTTACTTTTCTTTCATTTTGTGTAGTATTAGATTCGTTTTTTGTTGTATTTGTCTTCAAATGACGGCGCAGGTAGACTACCTGGTGGTGTTGTTCACCACCACATCTGGCGCGAGCGGTGACCTGCTGGGATCTGACGAGAAGGAGCTCGTGCGGTTGGTTTGGCAGCTGGTGGATACAAAGAACATAAAGGTAGAACTTAATTATTCCAAAGCAGTGATTGTAGTGGTAAAGAAAAACGTGGGTAAACTGACTTTCAGTCGATAATATTAAATACAAACAAAAATCTATTATATTTTCAGAATAGCATTGACCTATTCCGCAAATAAAATGGTGAGTTTATTTGGGTTTAGCCTCCACTACATCCCTGTTCCAAAGACACCTCTGAGTCGACTATAAGGTCTGAGGGTCTGAGATTATTCGCTATAATGGGAAGGCAAATGTACTTGCTTGATAATGTAGACTATAAGATATTTAAACAGAATTTCTATTGTTCTGTTGCAAATGTATGTGATGTTATCTAGGATATAGGCCCACAGCCTGTGAGTTTCTATGTACTGTTTCAAGTCTGACATGTTTTTTCATTCTCTGAACCAGTTGGGCAAGGTGAATGAGCTCTTGATTAAACCTGAGCTCTCAGACTTGACAGAGGAAAAGGAAGAGGATGGGGTGGAGGTGAGAGTGGAAGAAGAGAATGGCTCCGGTGCAGATTGTGTCTCTACAGCCACAAACCTTGAGAGTGCATTAAACCAGGTATTAACCTCTCTGTAGTCAATGGCTATATGCATTCTAGGCCTATATTACTTTCTAATTAATACCCTGTTGGTGATTAGTTATTAAATAATCTGTTTAAGCCTATGTAGACACACAACAGAAGTTGGTGTATCAGGGAAATTCAATAACCATTGGAAGCTTGTGGTGAACAGTCTATTTGAATGAACATGGCGTGAGCAGTCACTGTCATGGAGAAGTCAGTTAAGTGATAAGGCAGCTTTACAGCCTAAAAAATTTAAATTAACTAATTTACAAAAGCCAGTCTGCTGAGAATCTTCCAGAAACCAAAAAGATAATAATAATAGATGAACCTGAAAGCAGAAAATCAGAGTCATTTCTAATTGAAGCCACTATATGAATGACTGCTCAGTTTTATCCACGGGATTGACCAAAGTCAGCAAACATTTGCTGTATTTGAGACTAGACTAATAATATTATTTTTGATTTGTTTTCTAAATGTTTTATGCCTGTCTTTGCAGTTCCATCTAAGATTGACAAACGAGGTGAACAGCGCAGGCGCAGGCACGTCAGCATGTTTGTGTACAGACGGGCAGCTCCACATCCGTCAAGTAATCCACCCAGAGGCCGCGGGCAAGGTGAGCGAGCCGGGAGGGTGAACGCCTTGCAGCCAGGGCGGATGTTAGCTGCTGCAGGAACCTTTATTGCTCACAGAACCACAGAGGGATGTGTTATGTCAGCACTGAGCTCTTGGTTAAATTTAATGTTACGGTGAAAGTTGAGCTTCATCAGATTGTCATTCATGCAAACTCGTCTAATGACACACACCCATACGCATACATGCACACACACAAACACAGCCGCACAATGCCGCCTATCAAATTCCCCCACATATCACATAGAGTTATGTGTTACACACAACAGAGCCACCGTGAAACTACTGCATACTCTACTGGCTTGAGCAAATAGCAATATGATGGCAATAAAAAGGCAGCAGCTGTAATGAACCCATACCACCCAGCTGTTGCTGTGACACACGTTCACATCCTTCTCCTTTCATTTCTGTCGTGTTTTTTTTTCTTTTTCTCACTGTGGGTTGACTGGGACTCTCTTCCCCCTCTAGAACATCCTGGTGCCAGAATGTTTCTACTCTTTCTTTGACCTGCGGAAAGAGTTCAGGAAGCACTTCCCCACGTCTGACCTGAAGGCTTTGGATGTCTACTCCATGGCAGAGTGTATCCTTTAACACTGTCACCTGTTTCCATTTGGTGTGCTAGAGACTATGTGTACTACTCTGCATGTGTTGAATGTTAAACTTACTTTATCACAGTTTGCCTGCTTGTCCGTAGGTAGTGACAAGGAGATGTGGTGAGCACATGCACTCAAAAACACACAGGTAAAACACACAAATTAAAAGTTCATTCGCCACGGGGTGTTGGCTGCAAGACTAGAGGTTTTGAAATGCAAATAGGGAAACAATGGCAGCACCTCACTAAGCGCCTTGTGAAAGAATGTGTGTTTAGCCAACAGGGCTAACCCCACACACCCACTGGAACAGGAGAACTAACATCTCTCTCTCATACACACACACTCTTTCATTCTATCTCCCTCACACACCTATACATACATGCATAAGGACACATTTTGCTTTCCCCCAACTGTGAGACAGATAATTTTGGGGGCTGTTCCTCTCCCGTGGTTTCTCTCCTTGACTGCCTCTTCCTCAGCTCTGAGCGTACCTGTTGACCCTCCAGCCACGTTGGATCCATCAGCCATATTGCCCCCAGAAACGGCAGTACAGCAGGTCCAGATCATGGCCAGCATTATCCTTGCCCTGCTTTCTGAGCCCCTATGTGAGTGCCATATATTATGTTACACAATGCAAATACAAGTAAAATGTTAACACGTGTACAGTTTGACATATATGTGTACAGGTAACAGCAGAAGAGTGTGCCACATAACTTATAAGAGGACTGCTAAAATGATAATGGAAGAAATTGTTATATATGTCCATTTGGGGAAAATATAAAATTACTTTGAAGTTCATCATGCAATATATCTAAAATATAGTAGATCCAGTCTGCATGTCAAACAAGGACCTACTTGACCTGCTATCCATTACAAAGTACCATCATTTGTTACAGTTTTGTGCTATCAGTAATTTTGTGATAGTAGGTGTCACTTTTTTCAAAATTTTGGAAACCAAACTCAATTGCTTTCCCATTACAGGTCACACGTTTTCTCACCCAGAGAGAATTAGTGAGAAGTTTGAGACTGGCACTTGGTGAGTAAACTTTGCTAAAGATAAATATTCTTTTTGTATGCAGACTCTGAAGTCCACTCCTCCTGTACTAATTTCAGTGTGTGTTTGTGTGTAGCAGTAAGATGGAGAAAGTGTGTGACAACACTGTGATCAGAGCCAGAGGGTTGCCATGGCAGTCTTCTGACCAGGACATTGCTCGATTCTTCAGAGGACTAAACATTGCCAAGTACGTTGTTGGTGTTTAAAGGCATGCTCATTTATGCATGTTTTGTATTGATTTTCACATGAACTTATCAATCAACATCATATATATTGATAATATTCTGAAATCTACTATTGGTTTACAGAGTGCTATAATCCTATATATTTTGTGTTGCATAGAGGTGGTGCTGCATTGTGTCTAAATGCTCAGGGGAGGAGGAATGGAGAGGCTCTTGTTCGTTTTGTCAGTGAAGAACACAGAGACCTGGCAATACAAAGACACAAACACCATATGGGCAACAGATACATAGAGGTAACCATTCTTAACCCAGCTAGCAATGTCTACTATTACAAATTAGATAAATAAGTATCACTACCTATATCTAATCTAATAACCTATGCCTAATCCCTGACACATTTCAGCCACACCTGATGATACCACATTGATAATGACAGTCATGCTTAATTGACTGCCTTGTTCCTTCTAATTGCAGGTTTACAAAGCAACAGGAGAGGACTTCCTGAAGATAGCAGGAGGTGAGAAATTAGAACCAAGTAGCATATAACTAACCTAACCTTACTAACAGCAACCTAGTCATATAGTACAACTCTCAGTGAGGTCACATTGTTCATGATATTGTCTTTTTGCTGTTGTACAGAATATGGTTAGGGTAAAGGAGACACCAAAATACAGTCCTGTCGCACTGAAGGACTCTGGTGGTGCTGTTCTGGTTTGGGGTGGATTTCTTGGTATGATATTCAGTCCAATCATCTCTACGGGAGGAAAGCAAATTGTAATCACAATTATCACAGCACGTCAGTGTGATCACCTTCATCACCTACCATGATGTATTTCTTTCTTAGTGGGAGAAGTGTCTTGCAGGATGGCAGTGAGTTTGTCCACAAGGCACAAGTGGTCACCAAGTGGTTTGACCAGCATACTAATGATTTAGTTGTATGCCATGGCCATCTCAGAAAACAGATATGATCCCTACTTAACAGTCATGAGATGTTCTGAAACAGTGCATGGTACTGAAGTTTCCGCTGTCATCATAAAGATGGAAGGCCCTGAGGATCACTCAAAATCATTAAGGGATTACAGTTAGGGTTAGCAGTAATCTCGCCCAGTTAGAGGTAAGGGGGCCAAAACACCAGAAAAAACACTCCAGGCCATTACAGTGCCCCGCTCACAGAAGGAAAACGTAACACTGGTGATTTCTTCATTGTGACAATTTTTTTTTGCATATTTACTTGAATGGGTGTGTCTGTGTCTTTGTGTGTGTGCCAGGTACCTCCAATGAGGTAGCAATATTCTTGTCCCGTGAGGACCAGATTATAGTGAGGATGCGAGGTCTTCCTTTCACTGCCACACACGAGCAGGTGCTTGCCTTCTTTGGCCAGGGGGAGGGTCCTGCAGAGGCATGTCCGGTCAGTGGGGGGAAGGATGGTATCCTATTTGTTCGCTACCCGGACGGGCGTCCTACTGGTGATGCCTTTGTCTTATTTGCCTGTGAGGAACACGCCCAGTGTGCTCTGATGAAACACAAAGACATCCTGGGAAAGAGATATATTGAGCTGTTCAAGAGTACTGCTGCAGAGGTCCAACAGGTATGTCAGGGTGTTTGCGTGGATGGGTGAGCAAGCATGGTGTCTGTGTGTGTGTGTGTGTGTGTGTGTGTGTATATGTACTTGTGCATACATTAACGTATGTTTATTTTTTAACTTGTATAACTTGTAGAATGTCCTGAATATTTGTTTGTTAATACTGGCTTAAGGTTTGTGGTTCTGTCTCCTCCTATTCTCTCTGTTTTGTGAAGACAAAAAGAGGGCTTTTAGGCGTTCTGTTTTTGTTTGTGTGTGCACAGAGCAGAGAGCGACAATGTGTGGGCACGTGTCTTTCCTCCTGAGTTACTTGTAGGAAATGTTGGAAGAGGGTTTAAGGGTGGGGACCTGCATAGCAATGAGGACTCTCTCTCTCTCTCTGTGTGTGTGTGTGTGTGCGTGTGTGTGTCCCTTTACTATATGGGTTTCTGGTTAATGGGAGGTTTGTTGAACAAACACACACAATACTCTGGTCTATAAAATATTACCATTCTCTCTCTCTCTCATGAGATGAAGACATGCACACTTATTTTCTTATCTCAGTGAATTGATAAGCATGCAATCCACATACATATCTATGCTGAGGCCTTTCCCGGTGGTTTTATGTATGAGAGACTAAGGGGTTTTATGGGTCCTCTCCAGAAATGCAAACATGCTGGTGTCCTGCAGGCCAGCTCCCGCCTGATATTGCAACACACATTTAAACACCTATAAATGAGGACTCGTCTTTGTTGTACATAAGATGTTTGCAAGACATGGCCTATACATGTGTCTCAATGTGTATGCAATGCTTTGCTGCTTTTGCTTTTTGAATTTGAACCATTGATAAGTTAGTATGTATTGTAGGACTTGAGTATATAATATAGGTCAGTTCCTGAAAATGATCTTAGCAGGGGGAGAAAGGCCTCTGAACTAGAGTCAGTGGAAACCACACAAATGAAATTATTTCAGCAGGGAGGCATTTCTGCTATGCAGGGTGGCTCATACAGCCTGCTCAATAGTCTTTGCTATAGGCACAGTATGTAACTGTGTGTATGTATGTGTACGTTTTAGGTGTTAAACCGGTACTCATCAGCCCCTCTGATCCCTGTGGCCCCTGCCCCTTTGGTGTCAGTGCTGCCCACAGTTTCTCTCCTGCCCCCTCCTGGCAGTGTGAGGGACTGCCTGAGGCTGAGGGGGCTGCCATACACAGCTACCATAGAGGACATCCTCACCTTCCTGGGAGAGTTCACACAGGATATCAGACCACACGGCGTGCACATGGTGCTCAACCAACAGGTACACACACTCACCACGCAGATATATTAAACAATTAAACACTCGCACACCCATAGACACATAGGCACACACATTCACACTCATGTTTCTTACAGAGTCATTTCAGACTACCCTGCCTCTTTACGTCCCTCCTCCCATCTCTCCTCCCAGGGTCGTCCGTCAGGTGACTGCTTCATCCAGATGACCTCAGCAGAGCGGGCCTTTCTGGCCGCCCAGCTGCTCCACAAGCAGGTGATGTCCAGCCAGCGTGGGGTGAACAGTCGCTACGTGGAGGTGTTCCCCTGCAGTGCCGAGGAGATGGGCCTGGTGCTGATGGGAGGCTCGCTGTCACACACACATACACACATACACAGCCGGAGCAGGAGTGGGACAGGGCTCAGCCCTCCGCCATGTAAGTCCAGACGTAAGTGCTGCTGGGAGCTGGGGGTGCTTCGGGACTGCAGGGTAGGTGGGCTCCTGCCATAGGGGCAGAGGTGAGAGGTTAGAGGTTAAATTCGGCCCCTCCCCCCTCTTCTGTGGGTTCTCTCCAATCTAGAACTGTGGGAGGACGGGAACATCTGGTCTGACCAGGAGGGGTAGGAACTCTGTGTGCGTGTGTGTGTGTGTGTGTGTGTGTGTGGGGTACCCCTGTTTGTTCCCTTTGTGATTTTACTGAAGTCTGCATGCACCGAGAAACTTTTAATGAACTGTTTACTCTGCACTTTCAATTTTCATCTGTGTATTCACACATTCTGATTGCATAGTTAGTCTTTTTCAATGGCATGTGTGTTAACCAGTCTTAATTTCACTCCCATACCCCTACTGAAGTCATTTGTTGTGATCTGAAGGGGTTGGATAAGTGTAAGCAACACAGTCGGATCTATCCCATGTTAGGGCAAAGTGGCTTACAACTCTCCAATCTTATCAGATTGGTAGGGGTGGTTTTGGGACGTTGACTAGACCTCATCAGTCTCCCGGCCTTAGGTGTGTGTATCACCTGTACTTGTCCAATCAGTGGGGCTGTGGGAGAGGTGGGCGGAGCTGAATGCTGGTGTGTAGAAATGTGATGCGTTCCCGGTCTTTAGTCCTTCACCCTGAATGTGCACTGATGTACTCCTATACCTAGATTTAAAAAAGAAGCCACTGGTAAAATTATCAGTGTGAACCTTTTAGTCAATGTTAAACTGGTCCAATGTTTTTGAATGGTTTGAGATGGAGTGCATAAGTTCACATGTGAGTGAAAAGGATAGAGCACTGGGATTCGGGGCTAGTGATGTGCGGGTAGTAGTGAGGTCACATTAAGATAAGATTAAACTTTTATGATTCTTGTGGAGAAATGAATTGTTAAATTATTAAATAGACAGGACATGATAAGGAGTCTCTACTCCACATAACCAAATACTCACAGTGAGCTGCAGTTGTATTGGGATCCCTTCCTCGCACACATAAGCTCTTGCTCATCCACACACACACACACACATACACTTTTCAGGTGCCGAGAAATGGTGGTCATTGTTTGTATGATTGCATGAGCGCCTCTCTCTAAAACAAACAATGACCAGAATTTGCCATAATTACTCCTTTTGACTTCTTTTACTGTTTGTTTTTATTTTTACGTCTCTCGTCTCTCACTCCTCTCCTCCCCAGGTCTATCTCCACCAACCTACTCCTTCACCCCTGCTCCCCCTGTCCTGTCTCCAGAGGCTGCTGCCCTCTACCCTCCCATTGGCCAGGTGCTGCTGACTCCCCGCCACCTGCCCCCAGGACACGCCTACTACCCTGCGTCAGCTCAGTTATACATGAACTATACAGCCTACTACCCTAGGTAACAGCTACTAACTACAGATGAAGAGAGACAGACACATGGTGACATTCAAATGGACCCTTCATGTTAACTCTGTGATTGCATGATTCTCATGACTTCCATTTTAACACAAATTTTAGATTACATACGTTTTGGTGGTTTTCTATCTGATTGAATTCCTTTGTTTGCAATGTTGATTTTTGTTTTTTGCATAACCAGCCAAACTCTGTCATGTGGTCCCTAGTTTAAAGTGAAAAAAGTAGGAAGGTTTGTGTTTGATGGAAATGTGTTTTGCCAAGGAGAAGGACTTGGACAAGGGTAGTTAATAACTGAACAATGTGGTATCAGAGAACTTGGTAAACATCAGTGACCTCTCTTTCTCCCTGGTCAGCCAGGTCTGACTGTGAAAGCAGGTCACTTATAGAGTAGACTGTATCCAATGTTACACTTAGTTGTCTGATTCTTAGGTCCTTTGTTTGCTTACAAATATGCAGCTATCAAGTCATTTAGGTTGTTTTTTGATATTTTAACAGTGTTCTCTCCCTCCTCCCCTCTGTTTCTCCAGTCCGCCTGGTTCTCCCACCACTGTAGGTTTCTTCCCCTCCCCCAACTCCCTCTCCTCCCCAGGAGGGTTGGTGCGCATGCCTGGCCTGGCCTACAGCAACGGTGTCAAAGATCTCATTAACGCGATGCAGGGATACCAGGTAAGAAACAATTATCTATGTGTGTGCATGCACACATGTATGTGCATAAAAAAACTTGTTTGCACTGCAGTTCCTATGCATGCAAAGTCCTCAGTGCCTCCAGCATTCACATACCGTTCCGTTGGATCCAAGTGCTGTATTCAAATCTCTTTCTATTGTGGGTGTGTATTGTCAGGCATCCACTGTGTTTGCCCAGAGGCTATCAAACTAGTTTATCTGGTCTACTCTCCCTGTTCTGTCACACACACTATTGCTTGCTTAGACTTGAATTGCCAGAAGCCTTATTTAATCTTGGAAGAGATGGAGGGATCTCAGATATTTGTTAAATAAGTGGATTTATACTAAATAAAATGAGCAAATATAGACAAATCAGCAACGAGAATGTCTTTCCCATGAGCAAGCATAACTCCTTTTCCACCTCCATGCTGGAGTGAAGGGTCCATGTGGCCTTTAGGCTAGTGTGTGTGTTTGTCTGTCTCTCAGCCCCTGTCTCTGTCCCTCCTCCCCACCCTCACACCACAGTACAGCCCTGAAGATGGTCTCATGCACGCACATGGGCCTGTGCACGCTCACGACCCGGCCAGGACATTGCTTACGCAGCCCAAAGAATGGGTGTGTATTTAAGGTGTCTGAGGCAGGTGGCAGGTAAGGATTGGCTGAAGGCTCAGTGAGGGGATGTGGACAGTGGCTTTGGTCTGACTGGTCACTAGGGGCTACAGGACTCAACATGATAGGGATGTTTCCTGTTTAGACAGGGAAGTTTCCACTAACCACACGCAGCAGCAACATTGCCTGGCCATAGACATATTTGTGATTGATTTGAGTGGTTAGAGGAAATTTCTTGGAGTTTTATTCTTTCTTTGGATCTTTCCTTGTATCGTTTCGAGGGGGTGCCATTCTCTAATGGAGTGTAGGACCATATTATAGCTGTCTGCTCTGTCTGATCCTGGCTACTACATTTCTATCTTCTCAGGAAACCACTGCAATATATTAACTTTTCTTTTATGGGCAACCCCAATAGCCCTCTTACGTGAATAATTAATTGGTGGTGTTGTAGTGTGATAGTGCTGTAGGCGGGTAATAATAGGTGTAGCTGTCAGGTGGTTGAGAAGGTGATGGGTAACATCTGGTGCTGGTGCAAGGGCTCTGTCTCTGTCCCTTTTTCATTTGGCTAATACCCATCTGTCTGTCTCGCCTCCCCTTACCCTCATCCCTCTCCGCCCTGTGCCCCCACCCTCTCCAGAGTCCTGCTGAGTCGTTTCCTTTCCTGAGCAGTCTGATTGGTCAGTCCAGCGGAGGTGATGCTCCTCTGATGTCCCTCCCCCCTCTCATGACCAAGCCGGGAGGGCAGTACCTGGATCTGACCCTGCTTTAGGGTCATACACATACATATACAAAGGACATCTGACAGCTAGGTATATGTCAAAGACATATACCTAGACATGTATTCCTAGGTTTTGCAAAATAGTCTTTTAGATGTGTTATTTATATCTTTCAGAACAGAAATTAATGTATTTTATACCAAATCATTGTGGCCTTAGCCAAAATAGCAGCTTTGTCTTATATTGCACAGTGTGTATTTTAAAAGCTTTATAGAGATGTTTTAACATGTTATGATATTATAATCACTATGATATATTTGCTAACAAAAATAGAGAAGAATAACCTAGTACCAATTGAGCTAAATCTTTTCCTTGTGCTTCTCTGTGAACCAGAGTCAGTGTGTGCGTGTGAGTGTGAAAGAGATGAGAATGAGCATTATGCATGGCTATGTTGATACGTTTTAATACTTAATCTGTTTATATAATGCATTTTATTTGTTTATATGCATTTGATACAATACAAAATGATTGTATTGGAAGCTTTAGTGCATGAAGAAGTTAGTAGTAAAACTTTGAGATGTTTACATAATGCCAAATATCAATGCACTGCTAATCAATAGGACTACTTATTAATATAATAGCAGTATCTTCTTTGAATCACAACATACATGTTACACTGTTTGTGGTTCTCTGAGCTTGTCAAATGGTCTGATCCTTGCATCAGACTTCACTTACAAAAATATGGCATCTCATACTTAAACAGCCCCCTCCTTTCCTTTACGTACCCTATACAGGTCTACTTCCATGTTGTATAATGCCAATGTTGTCTTGCCCTTTGTGTTGGACACAAATCTGAACTGAGAACAGTCCCAGTTCACGGTAACCTAACCACAGGGCTCTGTTCTCCTTCAAGAGGACTCATGTCTCAAGCTCTCAGCTTACTGATTGAATCTCAGGAGCCAGAGGTGGTTTCTGACAGATTTTATTACAGATTCTACTCGCAGAGGATCTATCTGTCCCTCACACTTTCCTTGTCTCCTCTCCTCCTTCTACACTGATGTCAGGGAATGCGATGAAACAAAACAGCTTCCCCATAGAAATCAGTTTGCCATATCTCGTTTTAGCTAGATCATTTGTAGATGGAGAGTTGATGAGAAAAGGAAATGAAGGACACCATTGACATTCATCCTGTGAATCTGATTCCCATTTGTGCCCTGGGGAGTTCCTGTTTGGGCTCCATGTTGCTGTACACACATCCTGAGAGGACCTAGGACTTTAGCCTCCTGCTCAGGACACCCTGCTGCGACCATGCTGAAAGAATAATAAACATCATATGTGAAGTTAGCCTGTCTTGAAGCTGTTTGATTTCACTGTTTGCCTTCTATCCCATTAATTTCACTCTGCTGTGTATTCATGGTGTGCTCTCTGTACCTGGGGAGGGTTTGTGAAGTACAGAAGTGCTGAATTCAACACAAACACACAGGTGGAGTTGGTGATGACAGAATGTGGCTGGAGGGGAAACTGTGGGAACTCCCTTTCACTGTCCACAGCGAATACCTCTCTGATTTTCACATACACACACATACTATAGCATAGAAACTATTGTCGTTCAGACACACTAAAGACATTATATGACAGGATGGCCTTTTTTGGAAGGTGGGAAAGTAAAGAATGGAGGGAGCAAGAAGGGGGAAGAGAGAAAAAAAGACAGACAAAAAGATGTCAGACCCCCTCAGGGCAGATTTGGCATTGTGTAATACAATCCTGTGCACCCCACCCAACTTGATCCCTTTTAAACACACTCACTCGTTCATCCACTCATGAAAAACACTGTGCCTAAACCAGCATAGCAACACCATTTGTATCTATGCAACACAGCCCAAAATACCCATAATACAAATACTATTTATTGGCAGGGTCAGTTTATTACAGAATCTGATTGAAAACTGCAATTTATTAGTTACTGAAAAAAGAAATGATTGAAGATACTTCTGAAAACATTATTATTCCAACACTTAAAGATTTCTTTCCCTAATTTGAAGGGAAAAGCTGAGATAATAAATGTAAACATTTTAGAGCAGTTTGAAATGTTTAAACGTGATCATAATAATAACACTATTGAAATTACAGTATGTAAATATGAATTGTCCATTGAACTTAACCTTCCACAGTATACATTATAGATTTTAGGAGTAAAAGTAAATTAAAGTAATTCGATTGTGTTTCTGACTGAGTATAGTCCAAGGGATTGCATTACTGATTAAAATGTAAAGAATGTAATGGGCCATATCTTGAAAACAATCTTGCTTAATGGCTCTCTTACATCAACATTTCTGTCAAGGTTCACAAGAACACACTCTATATGTAGCCTATATGCCACACATTCGTTTATTCGTGCCATAGCCTTGGAAAGGTTTGGTGCCGTTCCAGATGAATTGTCTGCTATTACTGAAGTGGTTCACTGAATGACAGAGCAGAGGTGCAATTATAGCCTGACTCATTGTGCACAATAGGTGTGTGGGGAAGAGGCAGATAAATCAGTGATATCCTTTATAACAACATTCCCTCACAGGTTGGGTGAGGCCTACATACATACACACATTTACACACAAAAGCACGCAGGGTGAGGCCAATCCACATTCCCATGTCAGTGCAAAGACCAAAAATGCTGCGAGATAATTGTCAAACTGATGTTGTGGTCTTTATTAAGATCCAACCAAGGGCATAAACAACACAATGAACATGTACAGTACAGTACATTGACAAATCATATGCTGCCTCAGACAAGGTTGTGACAACACAAGGGCTGACATAAAGTCATCAAACAGCAGGGTTATGCAGACCATATTCTAACTTCCAAGAACATAGACTTCTGTTCATATGAGACCAGCTTTGCATTTGAAATCTGAAGGATTAACTTTGGGAAGAAAACTCACACTGGATATGGCTATAGTGAAGTGATATGGTATCTGCTCCTCATAACAACCTGTAATAAAGAATGACTGTGTCCGGCTGCCACAGCAGCAGAGACTGTGGATTTGTCCCCTTCTAGTGGGCAGATTGAGACGGTAGCTCCCTGCACACAACAACATGGGCAGGCCTGCAGTCTTATCATGACTCATCATCTCCTATACCAGGGCAGCATTCAGTTCACTTTCAATTCACTCAGTTCAGGACATGGAGGTCTGCTCAACTTTTTGCATGTCAAAGTAGTCATATCCAACATTATAAGAAATACAGTAAGGAAGTAAGCATTTACAATACTTGCTCTATCATCAGCATATTAATTACAGTTTTCATTTACATTTTGAACTAATTGATTTGAAAGTGAAATTTCTTGCACTTCAGCCTTGCTCCATACACTAAGTTTGTGTGTAAAGATCAATGGCAACAGGCTGAAGACCTTCACAGCCACTGTCGGAAACACAGTTTATACATCAACATGGACATATTAATGATATCACACCAAACCTAAATATAACCCCAAAGCAAATCATATAAATATTCCATCTTTTAACATATTAATCATGCAGGCAGCACCAGTCGTATCAGTAGCTTGTCTGTCTTGTCTGTGAGTCAGTTAGTCGGCCAGTAAGTCTGTCTGATTCCATCTCACTTTGTGTGATGGTGTATTACAGTTTCAGTATTGTGAATATAAAGAACCGTCCCTCTAAAATAACAATCAAGCAAAGTACCTTTATGCAAATATATATTTGTAAATGCTGGATGTATTATGCAAATATACAAATGCTGAGTGCAGCCAGCATCTTTGGGACTTCAGTTTCTGCCTCCACTTAACACCTGGTCTGCTGTGCCTGGCGATGATGTCACAGGGGTCAAGGGTCAGGGTCTCAGAGCTCTGTCATCAGCAGGGCCCTCAGTATCTTTTCTCTGTCCAACCTCATCTCCTCTCCGCTACACACACACACACACACACACACACACACACACACACACACACACACACACACACACACACACACACACACACACACAGACAGGCTATCCTCTGTGATTGACTTTGATCACTTGAAGAGTTTCATTTCAAAATGAGTTA
>OMLI01031868.1:0-12716 GCA_900302605.1 Rondeletia loricata | reverse complement strand
ACAAATGAGGACCACAATGGAAATAAGCACTTGTGCTTTATTGTGTTTTTATCCTCGGTGATATTTTGGTAATTATCACCAAATAAATCAAATCAAATCAAAGGAGGAAACAAAGAATACAAGCATTTTTTCTACCCTTCACAGATTACAATCACACTACACATAGGGCTGTCGCGGAAACCGCATCACCGCGATTGTGTCAAGGCACCCACGGATGGAGAACAAACCACCGCGACAACCGCGGTTGTTTAATTTTTTAGGAAAGGAGAGAGAGAGAGAGAGAGGTTTTTCAAAAACAGGAACATTTCATCTTTGTGTTTTAAAAACATTCGCGTTCATACGACGATCCGTGTGCACACGGATCCGCATAAACCTACTCACTGAATTAGATTTTCCAACAATGTAAGGACCTGGTAAGAACGCATGGCCCATATAATCACTGCATTTTTTCTATCTTTTATGTCATGCTTGTTTTTTATAATGTAATCCTTGCCTGAGAGTTTCCTGCTTTTCTGTACCACACTGACAATCGGTAAAAGTGCATCATATCTCCAATGTCATGGCCCAGTCATGTTCATCCATAAATACCCTAAACCATAGAATCATGACTCATTTATTTGCCTGTAAATAAGATTTAACAGCCATCAGAAGACAGCACTTCCAAAGCCACATCTCATTTTGCCTGTGCTTCATCACAGTTGACAGTTTAAAAGGCAAAATATTTATGGTTGGCTGAGACTATGACATGCACTGAAATTATATTAGTTTCCATCTCCGCCACTTCTGGATAATTTCATATGTCATAAAAGTGCCGGTGGAGTTAGGCCTAGTTACCAGCTCATGTTTAACATGATAGACCTTGATGCTTCAAGACAGAGCCATTTCCAGCACTTCACCCAAAAATCAATTCATTTCAACTCTATAAAACAAGGTATTTTCTAGTAACAAAGCCAAAAGGATTCCCTGATGTCGGCTGCTATGTAACACACATAAATAAGCTATTGACTCAGCCCTGACTCTCTGTGTGATAAGGAGGCACTGGAGACAGCGGGCGTTTCCTTATAATGTGTCTCTCAAAGCACACAGAGCACTCTCTATGTGCCAGAGTGAGACAATAATGTTCATCATCAATCAAAGACGAATACATATACCCCTGGGCCAGGAGCGTGGCCTGAATTAGAAGGGAAACAGCTAAACTCAGAAAACATGGAATGGCAAGTCAATAATTGTCTGCCTGTCATTATAGTGAGGCTGTCACAGCCTCCTACATTATGTTAAGTAAAGACCTATTTCTGCCACAGTGGATCAGCTTACTAACCATATGAAGCTAGTGCTGGCAATTAACCAGCTACTCCATCTCTTATTATCAGCTGACAGCGTGTGCAGCCTTGTGAGACAGCTGAATTACCTTCATTGAAGCTGTCAGGAACATTGGCAACCAGCAGACACAGAAACCAGTCACCATTGCGGACATGAAGCAAAGCCTCTGCCACGTCCACGATGGGCAGCAAAGAAGGCAGCTCTAGGGAAAAGAAAAACAAATATACAGTATATACTCAGAAACAATTTAATGTCAATAGCAAGAAAGAATATGCCTGAAATCAATCCTTTTCAGGTTGGTCTTGAGAAAATATCAGCTCCAATTCTGGCATTTCCCTTATGTTCATTTGGGGTTTTGTTACTTTTTTAAACTCATTAATCATTTTATTATTTCAGTTTGTGTTTACATTTTTAAGTATTATTGTTGCCATTTCTTTATTTTGTAATTACTAGTATTCCCAGTATATTTTCTTAAGCCCAAATGTTTTCTTTATTTTAAGTGATGTCTTCAGTTTAATATAGGTTAACATTAATTAAGGTTAATATAGGTCTATGTTATTTTACTGCTAGGTGTATATCTATGTGAAAACACATTTTTAAACAATATAGCTATTTATAGAAAGAAAATCATTATCTAACTGCCAAATGTCCACTTGAGATAGGTTTTCGGCAATTATGCAATGTTATTACATATAACATATATAACAGGAGTTTGCTACAAAAAATATGTATATAATATCAGCATAATATAAAATCAGTTCACATAAACAATCAAGTCAACTTTTCACAAGCATTCTTTTCAACACGCCATAAAGGTCTACAGAAAGGTTTCTGGAGTGATTTTGATCATTCTTATCAATGTAAAACATACTGTGTTAGACTAAATCCTTACATCAACCATGAACATGGCTACAGAAACTTAGGACACATAACTGAGCCTCATTTTTGTCCTTCAAAGGCATAAAGTATCATGTTGCAAACCTTCACATCCTCCATACTCTCCCCTCTTGTGAAGGAAGAGGCAATCCTGGACAGACGCAGTAGATCCAATTCTGACTACAAACTGTTAATGCCAACAATGTTATGGAGCCCCAGACTACAGTTTTCTGGGTCCTACGATTCTCAGTTTACAAGAGTACACTTGTGTGCAAAAGCTATTACATTCAACATCATCCCCACCCCCATGGCACCTCTAACAAAAACTGTTCAGGACATGATGGGAGTTGGGTACCTGCTTGTAGAATACAGAGCACATCTGCGACCTCTTCCAAGTAAACAGGGCTTTCAAAGAGTTCAGAGGATTTCAAGAAAAACTCTCCATTTGAGTCTGTCACCTAAGAAACAATGTAATCAATCAAAAAATCATATTAGGTGGAGATTAAATAACTGTAGGACAATTGCAGTATTGAGAAATAAATCATCTGTCAGTCAATGTGAAGCCAGCTGCCAGAAATTAGGGAGTAAATTTTGATACTGACTTAAGCTTTGATGAACAAGTAAAGAAAGGTGTGCAATCTTGCTTCTTTCATCTGAGAACCACTTCCACAATTAAGCCATTTTAATCATTCAGTAATCAGGAGAAAGTCATTCATGCTTTTATTTCTTCACATTTGACTACTCTAGCTCTCTCTATTCTAGCATCAATCAAACGTCTCTCTCACGTCTCCAGCTTATACAAAATGCAGCAGCTTGGATTTTAGCTGGTAAAAACAGACAAATTAAAATTGCCCCATTTCTGCAATGTCTTTGCTAGTTACCGGTTAGGTTTAGAATTATTTTAAGATATTACTGATCACTTTTTAAGCACAGTTAGGTCTGGCGCCAAGCTATATCACAGACCCTCTAACCCCCCCATGAGCCGGTGTACAGCCTCAGATCCCCTGGCCTTTCCATAGGTGACCAAACTTTTTCCATCAGTGCACTTAGGCTTTGGAATGACCTGTTGTTACTCATTTTGTATGAGGCTTTTATTTGATTGTTAAAGCATTTTCTAAACTCTATTTTTAAAAGTGCTGTATAAACAAAGTTTATTAATATTATAAATGTCCCATAATTCACTGAATGAAGTGGGAATCTTTGGTTGTACCTTGTTCATGATAGCCAGCAGTTCACTGAGGGTCAGGCGGAGTCTCCTGAGGGGGTCACTGTGTTCAAACTCCAGGGTCAGCCCATGCTGGAGCTGAGACACCAGGATGCTCTCTCCATTAGAGCCACCAGCCTTGTGCCTGACAGAAGAGACACCACAGTGTATACCATCACAATTATCTCCAAAATAATGGCTGAGGATCAATCGCTTTGTATGTTGACGAAGACAGCAATGAATGTATAATGTGACTTCATCAACAGAAGTGTATATCTACAAGTTACCAGACTGTGGAATTAGTCATGTTGTCATGTGTAAGCCAAGTGTACCTGAGCTGCTGCTCCTTTCGTGCGTCCTGCTCCAAAGCGTGGAAGTCAACAGACAACAGCGCAACGATGGAGTTGACAGCTTCCACTCCCGAGAGCAGGCGGAGGATGAGCTTCTTGTCCTGGGCCCAGGCCTGGCTCTGGTCAGCCGGGGCACACAGAGCCATCCTCACCAGGCAGGGCAACAGCAGCCTCAGCTCTGGGTCACTTAGGGCAGCCAGGCTCACCACATCCACCTTCTGCATGGCTTCAAAAGCATAGGGGCTGACAAACTGCATCCCTGCACTGTCTGCCATCTCTGTGCAACTAGGCTGAAACCTTGAGGGAACAAAACAAACATCATATAAGAGCAGAATCTGATGCCGCCTGGAGCAAATGAAATGAACAGTCTCTAGGCATCTTGTGGGACATGTGCACTGATTTAACTGGGGGTTTAGCACATACTACTGAATACAAACCAAGGCCAGGCAGGAAACACAGTTCACTTGACAGAGAAGAAGCAAACCACCTGAATGAAAAGTATTGATATCTCGTCCTACCCAAGCCTTTGCCAATGGAGCCGGTTAGTTTACCTAGAGGTGAACTGATGTTAGCTGAGGGAACACCTTTCATCTGTGTTAACGTTGCTACCACGGAGAGAAAGGTTGGGAGGCTAACTAGTGACAACACATGAAGCTCGATGGCCACAAGTCAAACATAACATCAATTAATCACTAATGTTTCATTCCTGACGCTTTCTTTTTGAAACCACGAGCAATAACTTAAGGATAACGTTAGTTATGTGACGTTAGCTACCAGCTAGGTAACACTTAACTCATTCAGTGTCATAGACTCACTGCTGCTTCAGGAGCGAACGTTAGCACGCTGCTAGTTAGCTAAAGCTAACGCTAGGCTAACGTGTCAGATAGTAACGTTATGCTTCTGGTCTGTCTCTGCGGTTGCAGGAAAAGCACACATGAAACCAAAGAACACGACAAAATGGTCTTACCTCACTTATGATGTTTCTTAATCCTTTTAAATAGAAAAGTAAGTGTCGAGGCCTTCAGACCTCGGGCTTGGTTTGACCGTTAACCTCTACAGGGCAGCCGTGTGTCAGCACAGTGAAGCCTGTCTGAGCTCTTTGGAAGTGTCTGTCTGTGAATCTGTCCACGGCCTGGCCACTACAGTGTCCGCAGGTCCACGCCAACCTTGGGTCTTATCTTTACCCACAGTGATGACTAAATCGGTGTGAGAATAAGGGAATATTGTTCCAGTCCGCACCAGTGGTGTGGCAGCACTGCCTGCCTGACTCCAGCAGTGACAGTGACTCAAGTCATTATACTGCAGCTCGTCTCGATACCTTCAAGAGGCGAAGCTGAAATAAAACAGGACTTGGGCTGAGATGCAGACACCATACGATTATGATGGAGAGCATATTTCAATGTCAATAACAAGGCAAAGCAGCGGTTCCCACATTACACCGGGACGTGGTTTCTTAAACAGTGGTTCGGGTCCCCAAATGGGTGACAGACCCCCGGTTCTGGTGAGGATGTCTGGACGAGTCCCAAGTTATTAGGGAGACTTACTTTTTATAACGAGTGAGTAAACCAAGCCCAAACCCCGAGCCTAGTTTCACAACAGATGGGGTATAGCTCTCCAAAGAACACTTTCTGCAGGATTTACTGGGCAAATCCACCTTCTAGAATTCACCATGTCGTGTTCAGCAGCCTGGAGGTTAAAGAAGCATACTTGTGACTGGAGGGTCGCTGGTTCAAATGTTCCAACCAGTTGCAGCCTCAACCACTGACTTGCCCTTGAGCAAGGCACTTAACCCCCAACTTGCTGCTGAGTGGCCAACAGTAGAATACTGGTTGTACTGGGCAGCTCCCAGGTGTCAATGCGTTGACATGTGTTTATGTGAAACAGGGCTCTGCTGGGAAAATAAATACAAATAACCTGTGCTCAGCCAACTCTCCCTGGATAAATAAAGGATACAAAAGTAGGCCAGCAGTATGGATAACTCAGTCCTGATACATACAATTACAAAGTACCTTCCAAGAGCGAGAAGCAAGGGAGCAGTGACTCACTTCCTGATGCCTTTATGAGACAAATCCTGGATAATGAATGGGAAACATGCGTTGTGGATACCCAACAGTATCCAAGCTGGTGTTGTGGGTGCTGCAATGAGTGAAATAGTTTATTTGGATGTAAAAAATGTAGCAAGCATTCTGAATCCACAGTCGGCATCCAACTATTGTAAATAAAGCATTTCTCTATATATGTTTGAGGCATTTCTGCTTTATTGGTGTAGTGAAGTGTGGCAGGAAATATGGAAGAGAGAGATGGGACGCAGCAAAGGTCATGAATCTGACTCAAGTCATATGTTAAAGTTATATGCCTTTGCCCATTGAGCCACATTTTCACTGTTATTTGAAAATACACAGTATATAGAGTTGTGGTGACATGGTCTTACAGTTACATGAGAGGCCATAGCAGAACAAATATCCTAAGTGTCTGTTGATTTGTCTGTTTTTGACTGCTCCCATACATGCTGGGGAGATTCACTTACACCCAGTCACTGTCCTGTTGTCTGTCAGTGTGAATCCCACTACACTTTCTCAAGGCCACACTGACAGCAGTTGTTGAGGGATGAAGTAGGACCTCTGTGCATTTCAAGGCTGCTGACAGCAAGGAGAAATGCTGAGAATATTCAAATATATGAAACCAGCCAGCTGCTGATTGCTATTCTACACGACCCTGTGGCCCCGGGGCACATTATGCAGGGGCCTTTCAATGCCTTTCCCACTTGTGAATAAAGAGAGCGTGGAAAATTCCGGACAAGTTCGAAGACCTATAGTAGAAACAGCCGGTGGCGATAAATAAAATGAAATAAAAATCTTAGGATTTTAATTTGAAGTTGGAGACTGGTACTAAAAAGCATCACTGTTACACATCACCCTAATTTAACATCTGGGAAAAGATTGAAAACAACCGTGATTTCCCAAGAGATAACAACATGGCAACGGACTAACAACAAAATGTTAATTTTCAGGGTTTTATTAAATATTGAATGTATGCATCTACACCCAAAAGAGGACCACATACATTTTTGATGGTCAGATTTTTCAAGCCAACAAATGTCAGCAAGTATGCAAGGTAAAAGAGCAATACCAATGGATTTTCAATAGTCAAAGCACAGTTTCCTTCTGAACAGGCGAAGATCCAGACAGCAGATCTTCCTCTGTGCACAATCACTGCATGTCCAGTGGGCAGCCATCTGTAGCTGGTAAAAGTTCATTTACACCACACATTTACTTTCACACTGAAGTAAAATGGGATTGGTCTAAATGCATCCATAACCAATCAGAAATGGTGCCAAAAGAGCCAGACCTCAGCCAATCAGAGTGAGGAGCGGTACACTAAAGGGATGTGCTAAAAAGAACACTGCATGTCTGCCATTAAGACGACTGTTCTCACATTCTAGATCTTTTTCTTTCTCCCCTAAAAAAAAAAAAAGGTCAAACCTGAGGTCAGCTACTTCCAAGAGATGCCAACAGTTCTCCTTCCACTCCGCTATTGGTGTCCTTGTCCAATTGCACATCACAATCCCCCTCCCCAAAGCAATAAACACAAGCACAGGAAAATAAGTTGACGCAATTTATTCCTAAAACAGAAGCCACACCACCAATCGCTGGCATGGCATTCATATATAATTATTTATATATATTGCCGTTTGGTTTTTGTGTCTAAATGTGTGGTATAAAATACTATATACGACAATGTACCTCTTTATTTGAACACAGTGAAGTTCATTGCTGTACAAGTCCTCTGTAGCTACAGCTTTGCTGTAAGTCCTTCATGCTCAAAGGCATGGAACATAATTCTCCACTCTAATTCTTCTGTACATTGTGACAATACAAATATTCTGTCTCCATTACAAAAAATAATACTCTAAAAGCAACCTACTGCGACTTTATTTCATTTTTATGGATTTTTTTCCTGTTCGTTTTTGTAATTAAGACGATTACATATATCTTAGACCAATTGCTTTAAAGCAGGAAGGTGATATAAACCTTCTCCATTTTTTATATATAAAAGAGGTTAAGAAATAAGACAAATTATACATTTAAAAACGTACAATAAATAAGATAAATGCAGGCATTTCATTTGGATACAATTTCATCCAAAGGAATAAAAAGGAATTTCAGGACTTCAAACCAAAGATCCATTCTTGAGTGTTTTTCCTTGATCAAATATGTCCCTTTTCTTCCAATAACTTTACAAATACAGATGTGTTTCTCCAATACAGACTGGCCAGTGACTGTGCTGCCATGCTAGATACCATGACAACCAATCTGTCATTCTCTCACTTTCATTAATTGCGACTGAACTTCTGGTTTCCCACTCTTCCTTCTTCCTCGTCTCTGTGGGTGTGTGTCTGTGTCTCACAGGGACAGGCCCAGCTCAACTTCTAACAGCTGTCAGGACAGGACCATCTCAATTTCTAACAGCCGTCTGATCCGGTGCCGGTGCAGGATCCAGCTCCGTACTCCTGTCCGGCTCTTGCAGATTTCCTGTCTTGATAAAACCCCTTTGGAGTTGTCGCTTTCTTCTTCTAATGCTCCACCTCTCTCCCTCCCGTAACAGGCCGTTGGTTACAACATGTTCATGATAAAGTTGTACATCTGGTTAAGCACCACAAAGTGGATGGGCAGACAGGAACGCCGGTCCTGCGTAGCCGGGTCGCACGTCAGCCAGGAGAGGGCGTTGTACTGCTCCAGCACAAATCTGTCCAAGTGCATACACAAGGGGAAACACAGTTATTCACAGTTCAAGAGTTATTGGTAACAAGACACACTGACCTCTCAAAAGGCAACTTCATTGTGATGCAAATTCTAAGCGTGTGTGTGTTTTTAAAAGGTACAATCTGGAATTCATTAGAGCATAAAAATGTACAAATCTACACAAACCATTTCCAGATCAAAAAACTATTTAAAATTCATGTTTAGCTGTTGTATATTGTCAGTACTTGTATCCAAAGACAATGTCAGATTGAATAAAATCTGCAAATTAATAAATCACTTGAATCACTATGTAAACAAAGTCAGTAGTGAGGTGATGGTATTTCAATGGTGGTGGTGGGGGCATACTCCATTAATGGATTGGGCCTTAAAGCTATTTACTAAACAAGCACTTGACTCACTGGCGGAGTGTGTTCTGCTGTTTACCTGAGTACATCTGAGGTCTGATTGGAGTCGAGGGGGTGGGAGTGTTTGCTGTGCAGTAGTTCATCTGATTGCACTGAAGACACATGGAGGTGCAAAGAGGCCTGAGTAGAGAGAGAGAGGAGGAAAAGGGAGGGCGTCAATGACAGCATAATGAATCTAGTATTAACCTTTATTTAATCTCATCTAAATAATTGTAGTCCTTTTCACAGCAGAGTGACAGCAGCGGAAGGCTTTGGTTTCTTTTTCTGCATTTGCCATTCGGTTTGTGTCTAACCGTTAGACACACACACACACACACACACAACAAACTAAACACACCTTACTAAGGTAGCGTCACACAAGCAAGAACAATCTTACACAACTTATTTGCAGACCAATTAAAAGGTACTTTGTATACAGACAAGTTAGATCATATTGTGAGTATGGCTAGTTATTTTTGTTGATGAGCTTCTGCAATGGTCAATATATTATTAATTTTTAAAAACACTTTTTCATTATCAACCTTTTTTTTTTTTTTACATGTCTAAAAGTTGCATTCCAACTTCCAGTAAGGACCAGCTCATAGCTTATATCTTAACGACGGCATTTTTTGGGGAAAGTGAATAATGTCCTCTGAGTTTGTCAAACTCAAATAAATTAGGACGGCGTGAAATCATAATTTGGTTTACTATAGTTTGCACTACGTTGCCTTGTGCAGTTTTGTTTTGTATTGTCTCGGTTTTACTCTGAATGTGCCCTGACCTACCATTGCATTTTTTCACTGTGTTGTCTTGTTATTGTCTTGTTTTTACTCGTTTGGAATGCGTAGTGACCAGAAGAAAACGTTTTTTGTTTCACTGTGCACTTGTGTAAGGTGGAAGGCCAAAGTTAAATTGAATTGTCAGATATACAATGTGACAGGCAACTAAAACGACAGAAAGCCATCATATAGGCGACACGATCAGAGGCCTATCCAATATCCAGGAGCGAGAGCAGAATCTGGTACCTTGAGGAAGAGTGGACACTGGTTCTGAGCTTGTGGGCAGGCTGACCAGAACCAGTCGGGTAGTGGGCCGGCTTTGGCTGTGGACACAAAGTAGCCGAGGGCCAGAGGCTGCTGCAGGAGGTTAGGAACCTCTTCATGAGACTCCATACGGTCCGTACTCTGGCCCTGCAACGAGGGAGAGAAGAAGATCAACGTTAACGTTGTGCCATACAACATTAAGTATATAAATTGATAGACTGTACAAGAACTCCTTCCGATGTAATTTCCCAAACACTCTCTTCTTAAGACATTTTGAATGTCATTTCTACATTTTGATATATGAATATAAAGCAGAAAGTGATATGAAACATGGGAAAAAGAGAGGGGGTGACATCCTAGGCTAGTTTCCATTTGTGAGCTTGACCAAGATGCTCTTAATAAACACTCTTAGTAACTGGTTGGGTTGATGCAGTCTGCACATGGTGAGTATAAATTATGAGTGCATGTACATGTTCTCTCACCTTGCTGCCATCACCCCCATGGTGGTAATGGGAGCCAGGGGAGTGTACTGGTGAGGTGGTGGGTGAGATGTTGATGATGTCTGGGTCCACCAACTCGTTCTCCTGGTCCAGCAGGTCAAAGATTCCGATAGCATCAGATCCATCTGGAGAGAACAGGAGAACAGTTAAAGAAGTCTGCAAGTGGTAAGACATTTTGTTTAATCTGACTTACTTTGTAGCTTCCAGTGTCTCCAAAATGCAGTAAAACACTTTCCACAAACCCCCCCCACCAATCGATGGTATTGTTGTGAAAATAATAGTTTTGCTTTTGTGGACGATAACTTGCGCAGTAAACATTTCGGGAATAAAAATGTGGACATAGGCTTTTCCCTTCAATGCTGTTATGGGGTCAGTTTTGCCATTTGCTATTCTGTATATGGAATTTGAGTGACCATGCTTGACATTTCTGGTAACAAATGTATGAAGTACCAAGGAAATAAACTGCAGACGTTTGAGGGTGCTGTTGATGCACTTAGAATGTAAGGATGTAAGCACAACATAATACTACAATACCGACTCTAAATGGACCGGAAAAGTAAACAGGAAGGGTTGGAAGGCAAACATTGGAGATGAGGGGGGGGGACTCAATATTTGCAGCATTTTCCCTTAACATCGATGAGTTTGTTTAAGGCCCAGCAGCTAGGACGACTCGCACTGAACTTAAAAGGCAAGAGCATTCCAGGCAATGAGTGAAAGATAGAAGCCCGAGGAGGGAGTGCTACTGACCGGTGGTGGCGTTGAGAATGTCAATGTTGGTGTCGATGTTGGTGTAATTGGAGCTGGCCACCTGGACGAAGGCAGAGGTGGGAAAGACCAGGATGTGGGTGCAGGAGGTGTCCTGGGGTGTGCTCAGCTGGGATGTCTGCATGTTCAGGGTGGTGCTGCGGCCAAACACCGAGCCTGTCGACACGGAGTCTGACGGGAGGCAGAGAGAAAGGAGAGCGTGACAGGTCAATAATCAGAAAAGCTAAAGCAGAATGAAAAGCTGTCTGGATCCTTGTCGTAATCCATCATTTCATTATGGGGACCACATTCTAACTGGTCCCTGACGGAGAAAAGTGTCCATGTTTGAGCCAAGGACATCAAATAACCCTCAAAGGAATACCTTAACATACTTGGGAATTTTTATTAATGCAGACACTTTGTCGTATTGTAACATCATTGAAACCGATGAACACTGCAAAACAAATCACAATCACAAATCATCTTTTTCAGTTAAAGGTAACCCTCTCTAAATATAATATACGGTATAATCAATTGTAGTAATGGCCATTGGTGCCATGTTCTATAACCCTTGTGATCAGTTTAGTTTCTCCTCCCCACAGCTTTTGACTCATAACTTCTAGTCTACTGTGTATCAGAAGTGAATTTAGAGCAAACAAAAGCATGAGGGGACCAAATGCAGGCATGAAAAAGATTATTATTGGGGCTATTTTTTGCAACACCATCAGTCAGTTCTCTCACATTAAAATGAGTCAAACAAAATGTCACTGCAAGGTAAATAAGCAGTTCCTAAATGAGCAGTTCTTACATGTCACATCTTAAACTGAAGCTATGTTAGGGCTGTGCAGCCCTATACTATGTTGAAACGTTTCTTCAAGCTCTACATGAAGAAAATAAACTACATTTAAAATGTCAGGGCAGCCCTTTAAGAATCCTCCGCACTAAGGCCATGTTTAGACGACAACGGTTTCTAGATGAAACTGGAAAGTTTTTTTGCGGATTAGCCTATCGTTCGCATGACAACGGCGTTTTCGGCGCCTGAAACGCAAGCCTTTTAAAAACGGGTCCCAGAGTGGATTTATTTTAAAACTCCGTCTTTGCTGTGTCGTGTGAACTGGCCAAAACGCAATTCTTGTGAAAACAGTGAAGACACGGCCCCACGTGGGGCATGCATACAGAACAACAACAATGACGGCCAACCAACCTGTGTTTGTGTTGCAGAGTCTGCTGTTTATTAAAGCTACTCCAGCAAAGTGTAGATTTGAGAATAAAAACAGCAATTCAAATCCTCTCCAAATGTGTTTAATAGCTTGTTTCAAGTCCAGCCCATTCCATCTCTATTTTCTCCGGTTTACAATGAGCAGCTAGGTTTAACTTTGACCTCATCATCTGACCACAAGCAGAAGGGAGGGGGGATTTCGGCTCTCTATGGAGTTGCAGGCTCAAGGACGGAGCCACCCGCTGGCCTGGCATGCATACTACAGCGATTTCAGTCAGATATATCTGCAGTCTGTACGCGGAAAAGTCGCCGAT
>OMLI01031864.1:0-19467 GCA_900302605.1 Rondeletia loricata | reverse complement strand
CTGTGTGTGTGTGTGTGTGGGTGTGTGAGAGGCAGGCTCGGGAACGCGCATAACGTCATATCCGGTAGATTTGCCGGGAAAACTCTGCCCGAGTCCTCCACATTCCTGCTCATACAGAGACTGAACGGCTGAACAGAGAGAGACGCGGACGAAAATGTACATAATAGTTCATGGAACTAAATGTAAATTTCCGGCCGAAATTATCATTCATTAAGCGTTTTTTATTGTTGAATTCTCCGTAACTAATGAGAACTAATGAGACCAGCCTTGTCTCTCTCTGTTCAGCCGTTCAGTAGCCTCTCACACACACACACGGGGCACGCACGAGCCAGGGGCACATGTAAGAGACTGATTGCAGTTCCCCTAACGGCCACCGGTGTCAGTAAGAGTAACAATTTACATATAGGCCCTTTAATAATCAACCGAGGAAGGTCAAAACATGTAAGTATTTATGGTAAGTGTATAATATTACTTAAATCTGTAGCTAGAGAAGCATGGTACAGTAGCATATAATGTCTAACATAAGAAATAAAGGTAAATACACATCTAAAAAAAGACTAGTTGTCTAAATAAAACTTGCATAAGATGTATAATGTGTTTCTGAACAAATGTACTTACAGATTATGCTTTCTCAAGGGCGTAAACAAAGAGGATGGAGGTGGATATCAATATGCTGCCTTCTTCCACTGTGTTTTTTCCAACAAAATGGAGTATACAAATTAAAACTTTATTAACAGGCAAACTGTATTAACTGGAGACAAACACACATGTTTCTATCTTTAGTATTTATCTCAAGTAGGCTAGACTGTCGGAAATATTATAGGTGTAGCATTGTCTCCACCCACTGGTAAAATAATGAACTGTGCTTAACTAACCTTCCCACACAGCATGGTGATTTCATGACTAACCTGGGTGCTGTAGGGCTGAGGAGGGAAGCTATAGCCAAGCCCATCCCTCACTGAAGCCGATATCAAACATGGGATTTACCACTTGATGATAGGTTATATTATTCCGGCTGTCTTTGCATTTTTAGAAATGTAATCTGCATCTCAGTAGGGAGGCCAGAGTTACTGAAGCTAAAATAATTCATAAGATTAGACCTGAGAATTGATTTGAAGTGTGTACATACAGCAACACAGCAGGTTCACATTGGTAAAGCAGCACAGCTAAAATAAATCAATAAATACAATAACTTAAGCATCTGACTTAGATCTATCATTTGTTTATCCGCTCTGATCTGCAATCGACTTGTAGGACTTTTTGTAGTTTTGTACGTCGCCTGTCTGGTTTCACTTTTCGACGACGGTGAGGAAAGGGGAAATCCCGGAAGTAGCTACCAAGCGCTCTGCTGTGGAGATATGATTGTTGGCTGCACTATTTGGTAAGATTTATTACTCCAATGTTGTTGATGTCGATAGCGAAGTACTTATACAATATTATGTTTCAGATCAGGCGATTGGTCAACGTTTTACAACCGACTTTACTTTGTTGCTGGAAGTTTCTACAATTTGAGAGTCTGTCAAACTGCACTACGACGACATCACTAAATCACTGCTAGACTTGTCATTCACACAACTTGTTACGTTTACACTTGCTATATTTGGCAGCATACTGGCTCGGGCTACTTTATTCCGGGTTTGTTGAACGTGTTGTCGCCTGTCTCGTCAGATCTGTAGTCGGGGCTTCAGACCAGGGATGGCCACCGCGCCACAGTCATTCCACATGAGGTCGACCGACCTCATCAAGAAGGAGCCCATGGACTACGGAGGATTTGGTGAAGTGTTCCTGTGCTACCATAAAACCCTCGGCCAGGTGGTGTTGAAGACCGTGTATACGGGCCCGCTTCGCCATGAGTGAGTCCTGTCTGTCTGTTCGGTGTGGAGGAACCTGGGTATTCCCCTGTTAGGGCCACTTGCGTCATGGAGGCTCGTGCGGCAGGGCACTTTTAAATGAATTTAAAGTTAAACACCAAAATGAAACATTGTGTCACCTCTTTTGGGATTGCTCTTACAGCCACTTAAAAAAACGACTCCAGTGATATCAATGTTCCAGTTAACCTTGAGTTGAAACATGTCTTATTTGGTGCTACAGATGACAACATTCAAAATTACTCTGCCTTATTCATTATCAACCTTTTCCTCTTCATGGGTAAATACCACATTCATACCAGCAAGTTAATGAAAAACCTAACTACGGTACTTTAAAACAACCCAGAACTGTTATATACATGCTATAAAAAAGTAATCACCCCCAAAGCTTTTGCCACTTTTAGTATCTCTTGATATTTCCCCAGAGCCTATCCTATTGTAGGCTACTATATTATATTGGATTCTCACTATTGTTAATTTGTTGTTGTTTCTGCTTTGTTGTGTATGATTTTGGTCATTAATATTTATTTGTACATGACTATTTTGAAGAAGAAAATCCAATGAGGCCCAATCTGAATGCTTTTTAACGCTTAGCCAGCAAGCTCTGAATCTGATTGGATATGGACAGTGGGACATTAGAATGTACAGTTTGAAAAGTCATTATATTTTAAGGTTTTGACAAAAGAATGTTAACTGTGTCTGGTAATATTGTTGTATCTTGGCATTTTAATGACATAATGTATTAATTAAACACAAGGCTGGGCTGCTCACTTTGAAAAAGCCTGTACTGCTTACTCAGTAACCAGCACTTCCTTTTTACTGACACAATAAAGATGAAGATAAAATGCGGATGTAGGTCCTACACAGAATCAGTTTCCACTGATGTTTCTTTGAATGCTGGTTTAACTTCTCTCTACCATGTTTGCAGCCTTTTTCCCCTCAAAGAAAGACTGCATTCTCATCTCATCTAATCCTTTCAATGCTGGTTGCTTTAGGGCCTAACATCATTTTCATTTATACCCTACCTCATCTGACCTTTCCCAGGGGCAAGAAGTCACTGCTGGAGGAGGGGAGCCTAATGACAAGACTGAACCATGAGCGGGTGGTCAAGTTGCTGGGCGTGATCATGGAGGATGGCGACTGCTCTCTAGTCATGGAGCTGATCCCTAGGGGCAACCTGTTGGTCATGCTAGAGCAGGTCAGCAGGCTTCATAGATTTGGCTGCACTCGCACTGAGAAAGGGGAAAGATTACTTTCATATCCTCTTGCCATTTCCATTACATCTACTGGAGTAGTTCCACTGAAAGCTGGTTGCCATTATTTTTCATCCATATTTGACATACTTTTCTGGATAAATAATAACTTGCATAGGTGTGCTTTCTATGTAAACCAAAGGATTGAAGCACTAAGTTGGCCCCGTTTTCAGGTTCCTGTGCCAGTATCCATCAAGGGCAGAATCATCGTAGAGATTTTGGAAGGGATGGTGTACCTTACAGAGAACCATGTCATACACAAGGACTTAAAGCCAGAAAACATCTTAGTGGACAAGGATTTTCACATCAAGGTATGTCACACCTTAAGCTCCTTGACTCGGTTATGAGCCTCACGTAGGTTTTGCACCACATATACAGCACGCATGTATGACATAGGCAAATATGTGCATTTGTTGCCATGTTTACTAGATTGCAGACCTTGGCCTGGCCACCTGTCAGACATGGAGCAAGCTCACAAAGGAGGAGTCTCGCAGGAAGAGCCGTAAGGGGCACTCAGTTGGTGCGAGAGGTGCTGGCACGCTGAGCTACATGGCTCCCGAGCACCTGGAGAGTATCCACACCCCCTCCACAGAGAAGTCTGACGTCTATAGCTTTGGGATTGTGGTTTGGGTCGTCCTCGCAGGCCAAGAGCCTTATGAGAGTGAGTTGGGATGTCAAAACCTGCTTGGGTCCTAACAACCAGGCACAGATGTTGAGGCGATGTTTTAAGAGATTTATTTACTGTCTGATTGCAATAAATTGTTTTACAAAGTTTTACCAGTGAAATGGACCATATTCATAACTTCAACCAAGATGGCAGAAAGTTAGGTAAACCTCATGCAAATGACCAGAGTAATTGTCTTTTCTATGTCCAGATGCCAGGAGTGAAGACCATATTAGCCAGTGCGTCCGTAACGGTGACCGACCTGCAGAAGACCTCATCCCAGACGACACACCTGTAGAGATCATTCAACTAATGAAGAGAAGCTGGGCGCATGATCCGCTGCAACGGCCAACATTTAAAGGTATGCTTTTGTTGTGTGTGTGTGTGTGTGTGTGTGTATTATATTTGAACAATATAGCACATAGTTCCATTACATGGTCCATTTATACAGCCAGACAGAGAGGGATAACATTCAAGCTTTTCACGGTTTTATTTATAACATTCAAGGTTTGATTCAATTTATATCTAAGTTATGTTGGTTATTAGCAGCTAAGTGCTGCTATTGTGCTGTCACCATTGCTCAAATCTACACCTTGAACCTTTCAGTAATATTCAAACACTACTGTACCATTAATGGCAGTTGAATGATTGCTGCTGTTGGATAAAAACCTAAAATCTTCAAAATCTCTATTTTTCACAATTTAAGAAATACAGCCGTATTTTTTTGATTTATGACCATATATTTTTTAAAAGATAAAATGGGTATTGAAGGGATTATATAATCATAGTAATCAATAATAATTCCATAATCTTAAGGCTCGTAAAAATGTCTGAACTCGTCGAGAAATATGTCATTCTTGAATTCCAATAAAAACATTAGAAAGCACCGAAATTGGAGTTACAGTGTTTTCACTTGACGACAGTGTGGTGCTTCTGCTGTCAGCCTTGTTGTCACTGTGGTGTACAGGCATATACAATGGCTCTTGTGTAACTTACGTGAATATTTCAGGCTAAGTCATATGACCCCTGCAATTTCATTATGTCTGCTTTTCATCCTCTCCCTCCCTCTCTCTCTCTCTTTTTTTCTTTTTTTGCAGAAGCCTACAAATTCTTCCTGCCTTTCTACATGGAAAAGTTTGAATCATCTGTAGAGAATGACTCACTTGGTCTGAGGGCAAGTGCATTTTCTTTAGGATTTGATTTGATAATCGTATCTCTTATGCATAATAAAAAGAACGCAGCAGTAGTTTTTGAAGTGAATGCTGATGCTTATTCTAATTAATCACTAAACACAAATTCCAAGTATATTATATCTTGCTCTCTCATCTGATTGGTATGCAGAACTTGTATGAGGGTCCAGAAGGCCTTGTTGAGAAGATGAAGTCATTATCAGTGACCCCTGAAAGTTTTTCAGCAGGTGAGCGCTGTTGGCGTTCTAACCTCCGCCCTTCCCTGCTGTGTTACATTCGTTAACATTCTACTTGGCACATTTACAGGATCCCTATCAATTTTCATATATCAAAGCAGTGCTCTGTATTAGTGCTCGGAAAGACTGAGAAAGTGTCGAAAAATATTATCAAGTGAGAATAGCTCTATTGCTCCCATCTTCACCCTGCAGATTCCCCAGCTCCTTTGGTGAGCTCAGAGAGAAGTGTATCTGTCCCAGTTGAAGCCAGTATTGAGGACCTGCATTTCATCCCATGTGAGCCCAATATGGAGTCTACGGAGCCTTCCATCCAGACGGATGCAAAGGCCGTCAGTGGCCCCTTAGCCTTGGAACAGAAACTGGATCTGGAGCTGCAGTACCACAAACATGGTAGCTATACCTGTGTGGACCAGCCTGACTCTGCCAACCACCACAGCTACCCAAATGTCTTCCCCCCACAGCGCTTGATCTCTTCAGATCACACAGCTAGGCAACCAGCACAGGACAGACCCTCTCTGGCCTCCTCCTCTGTCCAGTCCTGGACAAAAGCTGAGCCAGTCCAGCCTACAAGCCAGGAGGATGCTTACTATCGCCCCACTGCTGGTCTGTATGAGTCCATGGCCTCTTCAGTATCCACACCTACTGCATGCCACATGCCCATGTCTGCCAGCTCCCCATCTCTAGCACAGCTTCCCCAGCAACATCCATACTCCCATTATGACCGGCAGCTGTCCTGGCCAGTTTTCCCAGTGTCTGATACGACCGCCCCTGACGTCAGTGCTGGGCATCGCTTGACCCCTACCAAGATCCAGGACCCAGGTACTTGTTAAGTCCACTTGGTTAAGCGTTTCCGATGCAAATTCCAAATCTGGATGCCTAAAATGTTCACAGCTGCTTCTACCACCTTTTGGTTTACATGCATAAGTAAGAGTGTGTGTGTGTGTGTGTGTGTGTTTTCTAGGAGGTCTTTTCATTCAGAATGCCAGCGGGATCCAGATTGGCCACAACAACAGACTGAGTATCAGGAGTCCTGACTCCTTCCATAGCTTATCTTCTCTACTGTCCAACGGCTCAACTAACTCTCTCATCAAAGAGGCCATTCAGAAATATGGTAAGCCATGGCAATATTTCTTCCATGTAAGATATTATGCCTCTGTATTTTTGTTAGTGCCCACCTGTCAGCGTGATTGATCCTTGGAAAAGATGTGCTGTAGTTATGCATATACAGTAACATGTTCAAAGGCTGGCGGCAGCTGGCGACAAAAGGAGACACGGCATCAGAAACCTATTGAAATATTCCATGGCAACAATATTTTCCAATTGTATTAAAGAAGCAATGCTGAACCAGCTCATTTGGCACTGTTGCCCATGAGAATTGACCAAATAGTTGCCTCATCTATTGCTGCCTTAACATGGAGACATATTTCTCCTCACTGTCACATTTAGAGGACCAGGCGGTGACTGAGGACCACCTGGATCTGCTGAGGGACAACATTGGCTCTAACTGGAAGCGTTGCGCACGACGCCTGGGTCTGACCGATGTGGAGGTTGACACCATCTGCCATGACTACTGCCGTGACGGCCTACCAGAGATGGTGCACCAGATGCTGGTGCGCTGGAGAATGAAGGAGGGCAGTGTGGGCTGCACCATTGGGAAGCTGTGCCGAGCTCTGGAGGGCCATATCAAGGTAGACCTCATCCAGAAACTGTTGGACACCTGCAGTTCCTCCTTCTAGACTTGATAAACCTGGTCTCATGCCAGATTTGTCACATTCCCCTTAAATGGCCTTCTGACTGTGACGGCCACATTTTCTATCAGTCTAAACTGTTTATTGTAATGTTTTAGATCTAAGATGTCTATTTCTCTTATCACCATTCACAAGCAATACTTCATTTGAACATTTATTTTTACTGACTGAACACTGACTGGTAATGACCACTTGGACTTCATTGCTACTGTGACAGTTTAAAAAGGCAATCTTCAGTTGTGGTACTACATGATTTTCTTCCACCTCTTTTATCTTTATCTGCACCAAAGATGAACGTGATCATGATCAGGGTTCGGGGTTCCTGTAGTCATGGAATTTCTAAATGGTATTTTCCAAACCTGAACATTCTTTGAGAACTGATCCATATTGACGTTTTGGAAATGTCATGGACATTTGTACATATCTTTTCTTTTTCTTTTCTTCTTCAACCTGGTAGATGTAATTTACTTTGAAGGAATAATGATAATTTTCCAAATGTACAGTATGTTGCAAGACCTGTGATCAGGTATTTCACACAAAAGTAATATTTTAACATTAACAAATATTGGTCTCAGAAATTGTGCTCTGTGTGATGACATTATGGAAAAGTCATCAAATTTGTTTAGTAAATATGTGTAGGAACCCTGATAATAGAATAATGAGCCATATTCAGGGAGAATCACATGGTGTGTGTAAAACATTTGTTCCAGCCCAGCACAAACATAATTACTCCGGTAAGGTCAATAAATCATAAAGTAGTTGAAGCATATGTATGGTTAGAAACCAAATGAAATGCAGATTGTACAACAGGACAAAAACCTAAGTGTAATGTTCTACCAGTGCACACATTTTAATGCTGTGATCCCTCTGTCCATTAGGGGGCAGTAGATATTCTGTTCATGAGTGTAAGCTTGGTATCCTCATATATCTGAATGCTGGGGCATCCTGGTGGCTCAGTGGTCTAAGCATGTAACCACGACGTCCTGGGTTCGAATCCGGCCCTGGACCCTTGTCGCATGTCATTGTTCCTGTCTCTCTTCACCTTCAACTGTCTAATAAAGGTGAAAAATGCCCCAAAATAAATACAAATCTGAAAAATGCTGTAGATTATATGCTGCCTTGAATGGCGCTTCCCCAACGTCATGGTAAAAGCAACCTGTATATGTAAATTACCATGAAGTTGCTTGTTTGAATGTTCACTTTGTGGACATCAGATCTCCAGGTTGTTGAACTGTTCATTTGCATTATACTTTTTTTTCTGCATCCGCAGATAATCTGGCCTACACACATATTTATTGTTGGTCATTGAAGATGTGTTCATGTGCTTGTTCTGTCAGGTTTCACTGTAGAATTCACCATAATCTTGCTTGTATGTACTATGTATGTTTCTATGAGAGAGAGTGAGTCTGATGTACTGTATTTTTTATAAATGGTTGCAATGGGGTCAAACACGATGTGTAATAATTGACCCTATTTATTGTCCATGGCCAATAAATAATACTTTCCAGACTAAAACCCCAATCTAGATGTAGAAAGCTCTGTACATATGAAAAATAAGAATATATTCTGAATGCACAGACATTTCTTAGATTTCCCTTTACTGTTTAAATCACATGTCTTAATGGATTACAGACACAATGATATATATGATAAATATCTTCACAGGTCTAAAGTCAAGGAATTTTGCACCTTGCAAGCATTTGCAAATCAAACAGCCACCACTGTTATCAAGATTTATTACCTGGCGAGTTTATTAATCTCTTTAGTAAACACGAGAAAAGAAGTCCCTGCATGCCATGAATGATTCATGATAAGATCCTCGGATACAAATGTGGACAGGTATTACAGTTTCATAACAGTAATTACATCAATTTTCTATCTGATTTAAGGAAAAATCTACCTTGCATCATTAGACCTGCAACAGCACAACAGGAACAAGTAATAAAAGGAAGCAGTAAAACAAGATTTTAATTAAATTAGTTCGGGCTGTAGGCCAATGGGATCAGGGGAAGAATTACGTGACTGGCCACTAAATTGAAATCGACAGCTTGAGATGTCAAAGGTGGATTAGTTCCTGCGTGACGGTGAAAGTCCCATGACTGCCATGTATATTTTACACATGTTTTTACACACAATAACAAAGAGTCAATTTCAGACAACACACAATTAACAGCCATTTTTTCCACCCTTGAATTTATCTACAGCTGCATGATTTGGGTTGTATTAATTTGCTTTTCTGTCTTTCTCTCCCCTCGCTATTGTATTTAAATGGAGGTATACAGTACAGCGTATTGTTGTGCATTAAAGGAAAGGAATATTCGGTGCTTATTGTACAGCTATTGCAGAATGACTTGGCTAATTCTCATAATACAGCTAGACAAACAGACAATATTGATCAGTGTCATCATTTGGGTATTATGCAGTAACAAGGTATACCAAACAATGTATCTACATAATGTAAATGCACCCATGTAAACTATATACCTGCAGTCGTCAAGTGTAAACAATAGTTGAGCTGGGATAGTAAAAGAAGTGGAACAGCTTTTGAGATGAGTTGGCTCTCAGTTGTTATTTAGGAGTATATTGCTTGCTATGATAAACAACCAAAAGGGATTCCTGACTTTCCTGACCATGGAAATCCAATACTAATGTGAATCTCTCCAAATACACCACCATGTAAGACAACAGTGCTGTGTTCCCCTTTGTTCCCAGCCAATGTGATTCCCTGAGGTCAAACTCAGGTTTTACTAAGTTAATTCCAGCAACAAATGACTGCTTATTAAAAATATTAATAAACATTCAGAAAGATCCACAAGTATTTGCACAGCACCTCACTGTGTTGTTTTGGCCTCATACTCATGTTATTTTGGATATAAAATGATACAATGTGTTGAAAGTGCAGAATGTCAGCTTTCATTTGAGGTTACTATTAGCCAGATTGGATGAACAGTTAAAAGATTGTCATGGTTTTGTTCTTACCTTAGGGCACCCTAATGTATTCGGACAAATTAAGTATATATTCAATATGTCAAAGTCTGTGCAATGATTTATACAAGTCAGAAACCCACAAATATCACTAGGCTCTCTTTCCATCCATTTTGCACTCCACTGGTTACAGCCTCAATTCAAAATGAATCAAATTTTGATTTTATTTATTTTTGTCACTGATAATAACAAATACCCCAAATGTCAAAATGGATTTGTATTTTTATTTTTTAATTAAAAATGAAAAGCTGAAATGTTTTGAGTCAATAGATATTCAACCCCTTTGCAGTGGTACCGGTACTCCAAATTGAGTTAAGGTGCATCCAAATTACTTTGTATGTCCTTGAGATGTCTCTACAACTTTATTGGAGTCAACCTGTGGCAAATTCAATTGATTGGACATGATTCAGGACAAAACACATGTCTATATAAGGTCCCACAGATGACAGTGCATGTCAGAGCAGAAGAGCCGGTTTCAGAGTGGCAAAGACCTTCGACTGTGGCGACGATTTATGTTTCAAGAGGACATTAACCGTAAGCACACAGCCAAATCAACACTGGAATGGCTTCAGAACAAGAATGTCAAAGTCACTGAGTGGCCCAGCCAAAGCCCAGACTTGAATCCCATAGAAAATCTGTGGAATAACTTGAAGATAGCTGTTCACAGATGCTCCCCATCCAACTTGACCGCGCTTGTGCAAATCTGCAAAGAAGAATGGGAGAACATCCCTAAATCCAGACGTGCCAAGCTGATGATGCAAGAAGATGCAAAGCTGTAATCACTGCCAGAGGTGCTTCGATAAAGGATTGACTCAGGAGGTTGAATACGTATTTAAATGAGATTTCTGTATTAAATGTTCAATAAATGTCTATAAACATGTTTTCACTTATGGGGTATTTTGTGTAGATTATCTCAATTATATCCATTTTCAATTCAGGCTGCAATACCACAGAATGCGGAAAAAGTCAAGGGGGTTGAATACTTCCTGAAAGCACAAGGGTCTGAAGCAGAGCTTAAAGACTGGCATGGACAACTTTGATGGGGAAATTCGTAGGGGGGGGGGCACCAAAACGTATCCATGTCAGCCCTGTAGCCGTAGAACAATAATTTGGAGGCTAGCTTGACTCAAACCCCAATATACTGCACACAGCCTCAGAGAAATTTAGAGTCAAGTCAATAATGAATTTGCATAGAGATGCATTCAATGCAGACAAAAACTACAAAGGCAACATGACTGTAAGATAAGTCTTGTGATGGTTATGGGTTGCAAACTTGTAAAAGTTATTGCACCATAGGAATGTTTGACAACTATAATTTGTGTCTATCTAAATGCCTTTAGGGATCCTGAAATTTGGGACCACGAACAAAAATGAATCTAGCTGAAAACACCTGGAAATTAAAGCTGTCTGCAATTAACCTCAAAGCCATTGTGTCATTTCATAGCCTGAATAATGCACAGGGGGCCAGAAGAAGAAGGTGACTGGTGCCCAAATACTTAGGGAGCCCATGGTATATTCCTGAACATGATTCCTGAAAATACAAATAAAGTAATTGCACAGCTTGGAGAATATATCCAGAGATATACGGTACTGTAAACAATATAAAAGGAGGGACATTTCAGGGCCAAGCCACCTTGGCATGCCCTGGTACCATCTCTAGATTGATCTGGAGGTTGTCTATCTCTTTAGTGCTTTTTCCACGCATGGTGGCCCATAGAGATTTTTTGTGACACACACTCTGTGTCCTTTGCTTATTTGTACGGGGCTCTGGAATTGGAGTTACTTGATCTATAGATGTGTTGCCACTGGCTTCTCGGTCAGTGACGCAGCACACTTGAGGGTAGCGTCTGAAGCATTCGAAAGTATCCTTGCACTTCTCACAGCCGCTACTACCCTTTAAGGCTACCGTACGAGGTTGGGCAGAGGAGTTGGTTGAGAAGGATTGGTTGGTGTGTCTGCGGCTGGAGCGGCACTTCCCCGGGCCCTGGGAGCAGAGGCAGCCCTTCAGACAGGTGCGGCGCAGAGTACCCAGGTCCCTGCACATTACCTTGCGGAAGTTGGGCCTTAGCATTAGATAGATGACTGGGTTGTAGATGGTGGAGGATTTGGCAAATATGGCTGGTATGGCGAATGCCAGAGGAGGGATGTTCTCAACGTGTCCAAAGGCAGCCCACATAGACACCACAGCATAGGGACTCCACGCCGCAAAAAAACCAATGCAGACAGCAACACTTAGCTGGTGAAGAGTACAGCACAGAAAGGTAGAGAAAGAGTAATTGATATACTTTCGAAAATGGTTGAAATATTGATTAGCTGATCAGCCTTTGGTGCATTTCACTGAACTTAAAATTTGATAAAAGCCGAACAATGGCTGGTTAATAAGGCTGACTGAACCTGGGCATTTAGATTCTTCGCAATATCTTGAACAATATCTTAGCCTCTGTCTGTCAGATGATTACATGGGCAGAAAGACATTTTGGTGAACCATTCTTGTATGGATCAGAGGTATTCTTATGGAGAGGGATATATATGATGATGACCATTTATCAGCAATGGCAGCAGCATTGGTGCCTGGCTTCTCATTCATCACAATGTATTGCCGCAACCAGAGCCAGTTGCTGCTAATGAGAATCTCCATCACTGGAGGATCTATTGAGGTCACTGCCAATTTCTTCAATAAATTAAGGAGAGAGGAACTCTACAGAGGACTCTTGTCTCTAAGGAGGCGCTTTGATATTCACCCTCCACCCCCACCCCATCCCACCCCCCATTAGATTATCTCCTGCATAATCATGCTGTGTCAGTTTGGTTCTGTAAAATTGGTTTATTCTGACCCATGAGCACTTCTCTCATACATTTGTATTAGAGATGGATCACAGATAGATTGGATTGTGTACCAATAATCAGATTTGCACCAGTAATAACAGGTATGAGCAAGGGAAACTAGCCCTGAGGTAGGGTTCAGGCTTATCACTGTTTTTGTAAGTGAGAATGCACAACCCTGCATGCAGCTGAAAGAGTGTGAGTGGTATAATAATGCACCTCTGGGCTGCAATTATACAGGGACACAGAGTAATGATGGGAGCAAGAAGAATGTAAGGTTGGAAAGAGAAAAGAGAGATTGAGAGAGTGAAAGCGAGAGAAGCAATAAAGGACAGCTTAAGATGTAACAAACCTCGTTCTTAATAGTCAATTTCAGACTATGCTTGGAACATTATTTTATTTCTTAGTCAATAATTGACATTCAGTGACGACGACGAACAGTGTAGAAGCACTGAATAGTATGTGAGCCAAATCGATGCTATTACATATATTCCCTTCCGTCCTTTCCTCCGGTATGTAAATCCAATTATGACTGCATGGAGGATACCCAATATTAAACCTGAATGCAGCGCAGTATGATGGAAGCAATAATTTGTGTTTATTTATCAGACTTTCCTCTCACCTTAACAATAATTGCCTGGAAGCTGCTCATACGTGTCTGCCTGGACGCATGCTGCTCCATGGTCTTGCGGGACGCACACACCGTGACCAGAATGCCTGTGTAGGACACTGCAATAACACAGCATGGAAGGATGTAGCAGAAAATGAATAGTGCCACAACGTAGGTGCGTGCCTTGGTGTGTTGATTGGACAGGCGCCAGTCAATGCAACAGGCAGTGCCATAAGGCTCCGGTCCGAACTCCCCCCAGTGGGCCATTGGGGAGCAGGCAAACAGCAGGGCATAGGCCCAAGCACAGGCAATCAGCAGACGGCTATGGACTGAGCTAAACCTGTTTCCTGGGGGACACAGATTAAATCAGCATTAATACTACATTACTAAAGTAGATCAATAATCAAAGATTCTGGGCACACTGATGATTTGTTGATTTGAGCAACACTTGAATGACACAATATATTAGATGTTGGAAAACATATTTGTAGTAAGGCTACGTTTCAAAATAAAAGCCGCAATGAGAGAGTAAGTGGTTCATGAATAACTAACTTTACGTAAGTTGTTTTCGTGGGATCTATGCTACAATATCCAATTGAGAGTTCTGCATATAAACCCTTTTGTGCCGTTTCCTGGGAAAACACAGGTCAAATAGAAAGCCTCATTTCACTGCATTAGCCAACTTCACAAGCAATACTTATCGACTGCAGCTCCTGGACTTGTCAGTCATCAAAGAAAGGCTAATGTGCAAAGCTTCACTGAGGGATTCAAAGAAAGGCTAATGTGCAAAGCTTCACTGAGGGATTATCGTTTCATTTCCTTCCACAGATAAATCAACAATCAGCCACTTAGGGATGTGATGGTTAATCCTGTGTCATTTCAATGGGCAAAAATAGCTTCTTTGAAGACTTACCATAGAGCGGATAACATACTTTCACAAAACACACCATGCTCAGCAAGGTTAGAGTGGTCAGACTGCAGATACCAAACAACATGCCACAAAAAGCGTACATGTAGCACACCGTTTTCCCATACAGCCACCTGCGTAGGAGGGCAAGGAGGTGTGAGAAAAACAGAGAAGGACATAGCAATACAAGAAAGAGAGGACAAAAGATCAATGAGAGAGAAGGTGAGAAAGGGAAAAGAGAGAGAACAGAATGAGCATGACACTCCATATCTGTGAACTCACAGGCAATCATATCGCTTACCAACCATATAGTTCAATTAACCATGAAAGTCTAATACAGAAACAACAGCTACACCAATCTCCCCTACAGCACACATTTCACATGAAAGCGTCCCATTCACAATACTTCTCTTCCCCTAAATCTCTGGTGGTGAGAACAATCAAGCAGAGACGTGTTTTCTCTTTGTGTTGCTGGGAGCAGTACCTGTGGTAGAGACTGGAAGTTATCGCCATGGGGTAGAGAGACAGGGTCAGGCCCATGTCACTGACGGCGAGGTTGATGATGAAGAACTCAGCAGGCTTCAGCAGGTGCTTTTTCTTGTAGGACACATACAGCAACGTGCTGTTGCCACATAGAGAGCAGACTCCTGCAGGAAAATGGAGCCCCGACTGTGAGAGCCAAAACCACAGGCATGCAGAGGTGCTAATGTCAGAGAATAGGATTTTTACTTTTCAGCAATTGTGTCAAATACTGTGTCAATATATTTTTATTTTTTTGAGGAAAGCAAGCAGCACATATTGTTGGACACAGACACAGTTTATCCTTAGAATCTTTAAATATGTACACATCTCCATGTTTCTCTGTTGGACATTAGAGCTCTTTAATTGGGTTGCAGGTTTGGCTTTGTAATTTCATTTAATGAGTCAATTGAGAGGAAGGCAAGGCTACACTAGGCAACATGTTGTCAAACACATACATCAACATGCTTACCGGTTTGTGGTTTGTTTACACATTTATTCTGATTTTTTAAAATACATTTTAAATAATACACTAAATAAATAACATTATAGACTACAGCTACGGTGTAATAACATAATATGTGAATAAGTCAGGACCAAGTAGACATATCAACTCTACATCCACCTTGGATTACAATCAGCTGAGGTTAGCGATGTGGTATGACATAAACATACAGTACGTGCAGAATACCTATAACGCAGCCATGGGATGACATTTTCTTTGATCTGGGGGCTCATTCAGTATCACAGCTGTCATGATAACTCCCTTGATAGCGTAGATCTTAAATCAATTTCTACAAGCTCATATTAACACCTGTTCACAGGCCCGGCTCTGTCCTACGAAATGTCAGGAATTTGCCTAACACATTGAATTGTGTGAGTAGCATCAATACAAGACCTTCTCAAGTATGGGATTGAATGAGAGTACTTCAGGTGCTTCAGAAAATAAGCATCTCTTCCATTTTTAAATCCACATTCAATCAGGGGAGGGATCTTGTTACACTGACTGGAGAATGGAGGGATTTCCTTCAGGAGACATGAATTGAAATCAACTCTAAATGTTTTATTCCCTTTGTCTTTGAGCATGCACACACACAGAACACACACACAAAATGTATTTTCGGTGTGTTTAATCAGCACTGTTCAGTGGGAGCAAAGCAGTGCGGCTGATTGGCTTCCTTCCATCAGTATGCAGTGTAAGTCTACATTAAATATAAGGATTATCCAGTAATGCGGTCAAGATCAAAGACTGCGATGAAAGTTAATCTGGGCACAGAAGTCATCATCAGAAGCCCCTCGGCGTTGTCCTGTCAGAGTCACAGATGATGCATGAATGTGTACGTTAATACGTGTATCTGTGTATGTCTCTGATGCAGACTAATACATGTACATATTGTGTATAGATGGAGTTGGAATACATATCGCTTACTCGCACAGACACAAGTCAAAGACAGAGAAAAGCACACATGCCTGCATGGCTTCACAGTGTGCTGTCTTGTATCAACGCTGTTACTAATTTCAGCTGGAGCAGAAGTAGTAGAAAAATCACTGACAGTGTTTTTAATCTTATGACACCGTGGACTCGTTTTATTGGTCATTTACCTGTATGGGATTGAATGAGACAAAATGGATTTGAGTTTTGGAGGATTTTGCTCACCAAATATAGTGTAGATGACAGCCACTGTTATATCCACTGCTACGGGTATGCTGGAGTGGAATGCAGTGTCATCAAATAGCTCCATCTGAAAACAGATTTGTTTCATGAGCAATGTTAGGGATGGTTCTTCAAACTAAGGTAATTGATAATATATATATACAAGATATATTACAATACTAATGGCTGTGGAGAGAAATGATTTACCTAGTAATTACTTATGAGGTACTCACACAAACACACTCATCCCTCTTATCAAATCATTTAATTTACCCCACAGTCAACTAACTGAGTAATGTGTATGTGTTGATTTCCACAAGTAATGCAAGTGAGACTAAACTGGGGTCATGAACTCAAAGCTCACTTGTGTTTTACAGTGTGTGTTTTTGTTTGTGTATAGTGTCTGTTTGTGACACTAAATCACTTTCTTTTCTAAATGACTTTCTGTTAGGTCTTGACGGTTTATTTACATTTCAAGGATATAAATGAAAAACTCTCTTACCCTATCACAGTTAGCTTATGCAAGTATTACAATTAGGAAGTTAGGGCAATCAACCCATGCATTAGAAAAACACATTAACCAAATGATTCTAACAAAGTGAACATTAACTCAAAATTGATAGATTTCACGAAGATAAGAGAAGAATATTTAGTTTTCCATGGGGGGGGGAAACATTGTACAGAGGGAAATAATGTGAAAAACATGCATGTGATTTGTCCACAAAGCAGAACATAGTCAGGAAAAAGCATGCTATACCTATCATATGTGAACGATGGACTCATATGTTGCAATTTGACAGATGTGTAATTTCACGTAAAAGCTTCAACATGGAATTCAAGTTCAGATGAAGACAAACATTTTTTATTCACGTGAACCCTGAGTTTAATGTGTGGATGAATAGTTTCAACAGGTGCAGCTGCAAATTTTAGAAGCCTTTTGTGAGACAAGTTCCAGATAATGTCAAAATGACAACTTGAAGAAACATGCGCAGGCTCAATTTTAACAGTCTTTGATAAGCTAGTGTCAGAGGGCAATCATATTATCGAATTCAGTATATGAGTAGATTAACCTTGTCAATATCCCCAACTGAATGTAATTTACATGCGCCCTAATCCAATGGAGGGAGGGACTGATATATTAACATTCCCTTAAGCCACTTACGTGACCACATCATGAACATTCTCCCTTTGAACGTGTTTTCATTCTGCTCCAACAGCTAAAGTCAGATGGTGACTGACATAAATCAATGGACAGCATGAGGAGCAATAAACAAGCAAAGTGTTTAACTGTAGAGGACAGAGAAATACACCTCAAACACTTCATGTCTCTAAGGGCTATCCTTGTGGTCAGCTTTAAATAATGCATTTCCAGTAACCTGAATTCCAATAGCAAATCGAATTCTGTCACCTCAACTGATTTTTACAGCCAAGCCAAGGACTGTAACAATAATACCAATAATAGCAATATTCTCATCAATACATCAACACACATATTGACATTTCAAATGCTTTCACCATTCAGTCCTGCTCAAGCACAGTGTACCAATCCTTGCAAATACTTTCTGCAGCTTGATTTAGTGTGCAGAGGTGCCAGATGTGTGGAGTGTGCCAAAAAGTTTAGTATGCTTACATATGTTCTTGTCATGTTTGACTTGTAGATTAGAATAAAAGAACCAAAAAAAAAAGCTGTCTGCCTCGTTCCTTTTGCTAAGTTGGTATTTGAGAAATGAACCGTGGCCAGTGATGGTGTTTTTAGTTTCCTTCACTCAAACAATGAGAAACCAAACATGCTTATTCTCCCTATAGGACTACGAATAGAAAAGACAAATAAACTTTATACACGGACCAACTCACATACTGTTACATAATGTCAGTCCTTGCATCAAAAGCTCAGACAATGAAAACATATATTTAATTAATTATGTAAACAAAGAAAAGCATTGCAAATGTTAAGTGAAAGTTTATTGTTAATGGCTAAATGCTTGGTTTGTCTGATTATTTCAATAAAATTGAAAAATATGCGCCTGGCGTTTTAAGAGATTGTAATTTTGTTTGAATACAATTGTTTTGATGGGTCAATATTGCAAAACGATGCAGCCGCAAAGGGGTCTGATTGTTCAAGTTCATTCAACTATGCATTGAGTTAACTCTTGGCTCTAGGTAGCCACATAACTAAACGTATTTTACAGTCTTCAAACCAATCCAAAACATTTTTACAGTGGCAAAAATAACATTTAGCTGATCATCCTGCACTCTTAAAATAGAATGGCAGTGGCCATTTAGTCATGATACAAATTTTGCAGTGAACTTTCTTTGGTTTAAAGGGGAACCACGGCGGGGCAGCGCACACCAGGAGCAGGGAAATTCTTCTGAACTTGTAAAGTATCAGCATCATGAACGCTTTATCACGCTGGAACCAGCGGTTGCCACTGGGCGTTGCGTAACCATGCATGGGCGTCAGTTTGGTAGGGTATGGCTGGCACTCGCCATACCTATAGCTTAAGTGAAATCTCCAGACATTAAATTGGAAGCGATATAAAAAAAAATAAAAAAATACATCAGGAAAGCTGAGGACCAATGTTCCCTCTCTGTGCATCTGATAGTTTGGTGACCTATATATCACATTGACCAAATAATATGATCTTGTCAGTCATCAGTTATTAAGTTTAGTCTATGTTGGAAGAAATCGCCTTACCTCGATGGATAGATCCTGGAAGTAACCTGATGAGTCCCTTGATGATTTCTATTGAGGTCCGAGTAAGTTTACAAAAAATATTGTATCAATATCAACTTCGCAACCTGCCCCCCCCTAATTGTCAGAAATGTGAAACTGAAGGAAGGCTATGGGCTGCAAGGCACCAATTAGCGCATCACACTCTGACTGGTGTTAATGTCTGTGTGTTTTAATCACAAGACTCTCCCTCTTCCACTAAACTGAACAGCTGGTGCCCCCTGATCAATTGGTGACGTCAGTTACAACTGATTTTACGCACGTACATACACGCGCACC
>OMLI01031863.1:1117-11267 GCA_900302605.1 Rondeletia loricata | reverse complement strand
GTGTGTTTGGTGTGTTGGTTTGTGGAAAATTCGTTTTCTGAAGCCTATATTTTATGTCACTGTTTGAGTTCTTGAATGGGAATTTATGCCCCCCTGCTGTGAACCTATGCCCCATTAGATTGGTTCTGACGCCGACTCTGCAGCAAAAGAAGAAGAACACTTCTAGGTCAGCACAAAGTAAAGGATTCAACGATAGTTTGACTTAAAAAATGATGGTATAAACATTCAAATTAACCCCAATAGACTGTCATCGTATTTTATTTGCTTTGGGTGTACTGTGGAGTGTTTAAGTGCGTTTGGTAGTGGATGCTACCCCGGTACCATTGCGTTGCTCTAGCATTAGCAACATGTCTCTGTCCACAAGAAGGACAGCATGGAATCAGCTGAAAATGGTCTCCATCGATCAACAACATCATGGGTAAGTAGAAAATGAGACATTATGTCAAAAATTCCGAACTAACCCTTTAACTCAGTATGAGAGTTGCATTTTCTTTCTTTTTTTCGTATGGTCTTCTTGCCTTTATTTTATTGTCTTTCTGTCTTTTAAACTGGTCCTTGTGTTTTTTATTGTGTTTTATAGTCTTTACTATCTCTATTGATTGATTGTACAGCACTTTGGTCAACTGTGTTGTTTTTAAATGTGCTTTATAAATAAAGTTGGATTGGATTGGATTGGATGATCATGTAAACTTTCGATTCAAGTCAGAAAAGATTCAGTAAGAAAAAATTAAAACTAAGAAGAAAAGAAAATTATAAAAGTATATAAAAGTTATAAGACTAACCCAACAGCAGAGACAGGGTGAAACTGAGCTGTCTGAACAAGCATGCATACAACTGTTCTGTTCCACTGGGGGAGAACACCTGCCTTCATTTAGGGAAGTTTCCCAGAGGCCTCTGCTACTGTCACAGCTGGACATTTGAATAGTCAATGAAAGTAATTCTTTAATATTTGACCATAGTGACAGATGTGTGCAGAGGCATCCCCCAGGTCATTAAAACTAGGCTTCTCCTCACTGACAGGCTGTGAAAGACCTGCATCAGACAAAATAGGTCAAATCAATAGCGATTTATGAAGAGCCACAAGTATATCAACACACTTTTCCATGGGCGCATGCTGGACCAACGCAATCTGAACATAGGAACATAATATGCTATTTCAAACGGTTCCTTCGTTGGTTTTGATAAATGGTCGAATCTATCTGCGTATTCCACATTAGTGCAGACTTTGATCACAGCCAGAACATTTCAGAAATGTATGAATCCTTTGAAGATTTCCTTTGACAAAGTTGCATACTCTCCTCCTCAGTCCACAACGTTCCAGACCAAATGAAGGAAAGAAGGAATCTTTCTACCGTTCATATCACTACCATGGCAGGAAATAATCATTAGTTTAGTTTAGTTTAGTTTTATTGGGTTGAAACCACACAGTGTACATACAAAACATACACATGGATAAAAACAACAGAGGATAAAACACAATAAAGTCCAAGACTTATTTCCATTGTGGTCCTCATTAATTTATTGGGTATGTAAAGCAAATCCTGGCTCTTATTTCAATAGGCAAATAACATGAAATCAAAGCAATAAAATTCCTTTCCTCAAAGAAAGTTATCCTGTAGCTTTGAACTTTGAAGCCATAATGAAATACAAGTCCTACAAGTTAAATCATTGTAATTTAGTCTAAGTTTATATATTATTTTTCTTTAGAAAAATAAACAATTTTATTGCAAACATATAGTGCTCTCGAAATGAAGCAAAAACAATATAATAATTCACCTTATGGCTCTAGGTCATAGCAGGCAAAAACATACGTTAACATCAAAACAGTCCTGTTTATGGGTGGGGGGGAAAGTAGTTAGAGTTTAATGTCATACTTTCCAAATGAAGTTCTTGAAAATGAAAATACGCCTTTGAATTAGTCCTTGAGTGCTAAAAGTCTGACAGGCCTTGAATTGCATATGGTGATCAATTTCTGACTTTTTACTCAATATTATAACATTGTTTGAAATATGTCTCAAGATGGAAGTGGCCCACCAGGACTATGAACATCAAGGGATATTTTTCAGCTTTCATCACAGCGTGAAATCACAACATGTATCATAATATTATAGAGTTGTGGTCCAAGTATTGTGATAAAACTGTATCGGGAGCTTTCTGACAATACCCAAACCTGATCATAATATCAGACGATTTTCAGTTTAATGGCACTATTAATGGAGGTGCCACAAAGGCTACCTTTGGCTTATTAATGACCCAGTCAATTTAGAAAAACTAATTTGATCATGAATGAAAAATGAATGACGTGTGTTTGTTATTGTTGGCATACGTAGCAAGGAGACTTTGCTTTGATCAGGAGAGTATCTGAACCCTGTAGGAGAATTTAATCAGCAACAAGGTTTTGGCTTCAAAATATCTGCATAGAAAAAAAGCTTGATTAAGTAAAGGGGGAGGGAGTAGAAAAGCAATAAAAAAGAGCCCATACCTAAAGAGATCATTAAGTTAATGGATTGCTAGTGGCTAAAAGCATTACATTGTTGGGTATCTCAGACTTCAGAGATCTGTGGATAGTGAAGGCCGAGTCCACAGAGGTGCGCCATGCTGCGTGAAGGGGCTGAGCAGTAAAAGCCAGCTCCAAAGTGACAAGGGGCATTAGCAGCCCCGCATCCTCCAGTCTGCCGCTGGTATTAGCAGGCACCAAGCGCTCTGTCAACACCTATTACTCCACACACAAATCATCTGACCGACGTCGGCACTTTCCCTGCGCTGTAGCACAAAATTGAGGGAAAAGAAAGATACGAGGTTGAAAAGTAATACAAAGTTACACAAATGTGATCCAAAACATGAAGCAAAAATGTGTGAATATGGTCACATTTGGGAAAGTATGCTCTGTAATGTGTTATGAGAGAAATAATCATGGAAAGAGGCTGAGATGTCATTGGAAAGTTTCAGATGAGTTGAATGCATAAGGAAATAGAAATACACATAGTGATCAGACTAATATGTTTGGCTGACAGGACACCTATTATTTGAAATAATAGTGGCCTAATCATAATAGTGGCCTAGTCATAATAGTGGCCTAATCATTATCAAGAGCAGGTTGAAACACGATAGAATAAAGAAGTGCATCAGATTTATATTGTAGTAGAAGTTAGAGTTTATTATTATCTAATATATTTTCCAAGCCAGCTGTTACTGACTAGACACTGTAATCCTTCTGGGTGCTTTAATACCCGACTATGACACACAAAACCTGAAATAGGTGCACATTCACAGAGCTTGTGAACTAAAGCTCAACAGTCATAAGCGTTATACCACAGGACAAAAAGACAACCGGATCAGTGTCAAACAAATACTGAGGATTCAAGTGCATTACTAGTGGGCAATAACACACACATCAAAGGCCATTTACTTTGTGCGTTTAAGCTGTATTGTGGAGATCTTTGCCGCTAGCCGAAGTGAATGAAAACTAATGTGTTATGGTAATCTAGGCATTCTCTGACAAGTAAGGGGATTTGTGTGCTGCATGTGGATGTGGAGAACTGGCTCTGAACCTAAGTAGCATCATTATGGACTAAACACAGCTAAAACAAAACACGAGGCTTTCTGGTGCCCCACAGTCTACCCAGCTAGGGCTGTATAAGAATGGGGGAGGGGGGGTCTTAGTCAATGTGAACCCTTACAGACAGAGAAACTTGACAATTTTTGCTATTAATGGAATAGATTGAGATCTATTATTTCAACTGGCCTCATCAAATTCACAGTCATGACATATTATCACTCAGTGAAAATAGAAATAGTGTGGTTGAAGTGGGAAGTAGGTGCTTGACTGCCAAGATGTGTGGCAGTAAGTACTTTTTGATCCCACAGGAAGGATGTGGTATATGTCCTGTAAATGTAGAAGAAATGTCCCTTTCATTCAACTTTAAAGTGGTATTCCAGTGACATCTTTCAGATTTTCTGTTGATGAGGTTTGACTTATAGGTGTCACTCTCTTCATTGTCTGTTCAGCCATGGTGGCTATCACTGCTCATGCTAACTACGCAGTTCTTCTTCTGTTTATTCCAAACAAACCAGAAACGTAAAACGCATCACTTCCTGTGCGCCAGTGGATTTTTCCCACGAAAGACCTACCAGACACCGGGTGTTTAGAACAGCAAATGTAAAAGCTTTTATGAACTGGATATAGGTTGATTCACTGTTGTCTTATATCAATTTACGATGGAGGACAGAAAAACTGACATTTATTTATACGAAAATATCACAGATTATTACTTTAATTGTATAGCATATTGTAACTATGCAAATAGGAACGACATGTTGACCAGATCGAACATTAACCTCTGCTTATCCCATTGCCACTGGAGTGGAACGCCAGGTCCTCTGTGCAGCTCAACTCCTGCTGGGTTGCAAATGGGGAGGAGGGTTTGGGAGATGAAAGACTGTGAGAACTGTTAGCAGCTGCTGATTCCTTAGATCAATAAATCAGTGCTCCTTCCTTTATCAGCATTAACTACATTTGTAACGGGTCTGATGTATGACTGATAGTTTTACAGTGATAAGGTAAAGATAGGGCTGGTAGCTGGTGGAGAGGTGCAAACTATTGGCCACATGTTGGATAAAAGAACTTGTCCATGAATGAAAATGTGGGCTTGATCTTGGAACAACAACAAAAATCAATGTATTTCAGTATAAGGTGGTAACAGCTAAACCCAATTTCATGAGAGATGTGTGCGTGCTTGTAAAAAGTATGTGATGCATATTATAACATGGCGTTAACGTGAGAACGACACACTGTGCGCACTGTGGCAGGTGACCTAAAGGTATCCAACCCGTTACCAGAGGTCGGGTTATACCTGATATGAAGAAGGAAAGAAAACATACTTTTAAAATCATTTCAGTGTCGTTTTATTGTATGAATATAAAGAATAAATAGCAGTTCTCTTAATTTACATGATAAAACAAGTGGCCGACACACAGCTGTATCAATAATCCACGTTTAACTCTGAGGTCGATCTGCGTTATCCAAAGGGAAAACAAGTCCTTACATGGCACTATGCGCCATCTCCATAAATACAAAATATATAACCAATATTCTCCACAAATAAAGTAGACTCTGGTTACAAATAATACTGGCTTTGTACAGGGAGCTATATATAATTGCATGGCACCACATATACATAAAATACATTCCTACACTCGGTAGTGCATGTGAAAATCACCACAAAAAAAACAATGAGCTTATAATTTATTTTAGCTGCTGAAGAGTCATTTAGCTGGAACAGGAGCATTTGCATTCTGTGATGATGGGGTACTGAACCGGTATCCAAGCGCACTTTAGCCCTCCTTTCCTCTGCACGCATCTCCACCTCAGTATCGTCAGATGGGTCGAGCTCGCAGGTTTACAGACCATTCCCTCCGGAACCGAACACGACCTTTTGCTGAGACAGCTGCCCGCCCGGACGAACCGGGGCCAAAACCTACTCCCCAGGTCGTTCCAGGTGTACACGATCGGACAAAACGAATATGCCCACAGCCACTGCTGCAGCCTCCGCTTCAGTTTTTTACTGGGCTTGTGCTTCTTGCCGAACTGAACGTCGAAATCCATACCTTTGATTTCTTTCGGCATCGGTCCGCCGGGCTTTTGAATCTCAAAGTCATCGAGCTCGTCGTTCCCGGTGTATTTGTCCTCGACGGGAGGTAAAACAGACAAGAAGCGACTGTCGAAGTCTCCCAGGACGCTCTTCAGCTCGGTCTCGTTAAAGTCCCTCTCCTTGGGGTCAAAGACGGGATCGGGATCCTCTTTTAATTCCACAAGTGGCAAACTGTCACTCGGGATGGGGCGGAGAAGATAGTAATGCTGACAAATCCCCTTGTCCATCAGAAGTCCGAGGGACAGCACCAGCAGATACATGGCTACAAAATGCTGCGATTGATCCATGTCAGTCAATCCAGCGGTTTGATGCGCCCGGAGTCTTTGGAGAGCACTAGGGCCGCTTTCTTGGAGTGCGCAATTACGCGTGAGCCGTATCCAACTTTGCGTCTTGAGTGTCCTCAAAATTCACACCGCCTTTTCCATGACTTTTTGGAAATCCGTGACAGAAAGAGACAATGCAATGGACGAGGTCAATGTCTTTGTATGAAGTTCGTCCGTGGCAGCATCAGTGGAACCTGTTTCTATGAAGAGTCGTGCGCTCTGAACCGCGTTACAAAGCTCAGGTCTTCTCTCGTCGGGCTCCCTGCGCATGGGATCGGCATGATGCTCCGTTGTCTCCTGCAGAAAAGCGGTGAGCGTAACCTGCGACCTCCGTTATATCCTCACACGAGTCGTGATGTAATTCGTGTGCCCCCTTTTTGAATGTGGGTTTTAGGAGATCCCCAACACCTCCTTCCTCTTCCACCGAACCAAAGGGGGCGGGGGATGCAGGGAGAGGAGACGCCCCCTGTCGGTTTTTCAGCCTACTTATCCCACTGATTGACCACAATGGGAATGGTCGTAGACGCCTTTCATTTTCAGGGGGTTTGTCATCATCATAGCTACTGGAGAATCCTTCTGCAGGGGGGGGGGCTTCAATTCACTAAACCCTAAGCTATGGCAAAGTCCCTGCATCTAATACTATTTGACACCAAAACTTCCAAACCTGCTTGCATAAATAGACTACATTTCTGGGGACAAATTGACTGACAAGACATTATTATTTGGTCCAGGGGTTCACAAACCTTTTCACATCAAGGACCCACAAATAGATCCGCTGTAGACCTCCTTTGGAGAAGATTTAGTCCCAGGGGACTGAGAAGATTTTTGTTGTTGTTGTTGATGATTTAATATTGTAGAACTGTCTACAGTGTATATGGGGAGATAATAGTGGTGAGAGTGAAACCTAGGATTAGAATGGTCATTCTTATATGTTCTCTAATTGGGAACAATTCTAGTCAATTAAAGTGAAATTAAACTATTCCTCATTTTGGCTGGGGAACCCCTCAAGGACCCCTGGAGGTCCCTGAACCCCACTTTGGGAACCATTGATTTGATCAATGTGATAAATTGCGTAGGTCACCAAACTATCATTACCAAGGGAACATTGGTCCTGAACGCTCCCCTTATATTACTTTTTCTTTAGACATGGCTTCCAGATACATTTCTGGCAATTTTGGCTCTCCATTATAATGATAAAAAACTCAAAGGTTAAGGTATGGCGAGTGCCACACCTTGCTATATTCAAATGACGGTCCACGTCCCTCTGAATAAACATTATAACCCCAAATTTCTGAATTGCATTGACCATTTTGATGACATAGAGGAGACAGTCTCAAAGAGGGCCATGTCTGTTCAAACATCTGTTTATTTTTCAAATGAAGAGTACATTGCAAAAAATATCCAGCCTCGACAATTAATAGAATTTTGTATTGATTCTTATTTTTCTTAAACTTAATACTGGTGGAATGATCTACCTTATTCTGCCTTGTTTCAGGATGGGTCAAGACAATGAAACAAGTGAAATGATCTCTCCCCATTAGCAGAATGTTTCACTTGTATAAAGAAACATATGATTTTAAGACTGAAAATTAGACGAAATGACACTTTTTGCAGTGTATTTATCGCTTGTGTCCAACTCAAGTGGGACAACATTTCAGTCTGTAACCGTGCCACAGCGAACCTCTCAATAAAGTTGGCCAAATTAACTCCCAAATAAACTACTCTCACTAAGCAGCAGCCATGGAAAGTATCACAATTTGCAAACCTGTCTAAACTCAAATGCTCAGAGAATCATTCTTTGAAAATAATTTAATGGAAGAACTTAGCCAGCTGCTACATCAGCCATAAACCATCCACTTAGATAAATGCATCTCTGTTTCATTTTGAATGAGCTAATTCACACAAGCACTTCAGCACACGACTCATTTAGTTTACGGTCAAATGATGGTGAAAAGTCTGGAAAATGTCACCCTTATATTTTTCATCTGACCAGCACGTATCATAAACTATCGCTCACAAATGCTTGACAGATAGGCTCAATCCAGCGCATTCACATGTGGGATAGTGCAGAGCAGTACATGATCCTGTTTGTCTTCTCAGCAACCTACTCACACACGCACTCACACACACACACGCACACACACACCAAATTTCAACCTTCCAGCAATATCAAATAGCTTTAAATATCCATGACATCACAGTACAATACTATGGGCAGTATTCTCAATGCATAAAGCAATGAAAGATCATATGAAAAATTACTAAATTATTGGTATTAATCTGAGATATTTACTTGAATTAATTGCAGTTAATACTTTTTTTTTTACAGAAGTACACATCAGTTTACTTTTTTGCGCATGTAATCTGAATAAATACAATCGTTAAGAAGTTTTGAAATGTTATTGGCACGTTAATTCTTTGGAGAAATCATACAGCCTAACATGCACTGGAATATATTTCATTTCTAATGTGACTGTATGGGTGAAATCCAAACATGGTTCTCATTAAGTGTCAACACGATTGCCAAGCTCATTTACTGTAACGGTGAGTTGTTTTTGGTTCTTCTAATCCCTTCCTACTGTTTTACCACAGGAACATTTTGATAGGGAAATATTCTTCTTTAAAAGACAGGCTACTTGAGACAGACGCCTGGTTAATTGAGGAGTTTTCATTCTAAAGTAAACCAAAGACAATTTCCTTCACTAATAAACCAGCCAGCATAATGACCTTTTTCAGGGTCTGGTCCTTGAGAAAGTACAAAGACTTTTCGACTTGCGCTTAAGGATACGCGTTCAAAATGAATATGTTTGAGTTGTGCACAGGCCGTTGTAGCCTTCCCTGCTGATTTCTCATTTAGTGAGGAAAAGCAGACCCCTCTCTTGGCAAACACCATCAACATAGGTACCAAGAAAAGGCACGCTCAGGTAGAAGCACACACAATAGAATGGACTCGACCATTCTCCTAGCTTTCATCCATGCAAGAGGAAACCACAACCCCCAGTGTATTACGCCTTGACCGAGTGAGTTAAAGACATTTAGAAAGTCTGCTTTGGCGCAGATGTAAATGTCTTTAAGTCATCCCGTCGAGCTGTGGATTAACGCTGCAGTGGTTCAGTGCAGAAGGTTATCCATGATGGAAACAGACTGCGGTTGCAATAATAGAAAAGTCCTTCAGAAAACAGTTAAACATGGCACAAAGCACCTTTCACACGTTTTATCTACCTCAATACGTTTTTCACACCTCGCACTAATTGAGGCCACATTGCCAAGCTGAATACACACAGACATGAAATGGGTGCTATTCTGTTTACCCTGGCACTCGGGAGGTGTGCAATTTGGTAGTTTGTTTAGCACTTTTTCCATTCCTCTGCAATCCAAGAGCACACAATCACAATAATCATTCTTGCTGTGAGCTTAATTACAATTCATTGCTACTTCTGACCACTGCAAGGTGATATTTACATGATTGGAATGGCAGATAGCACTCTTGCATGTCACGCTACTTTGCTCTGTTTGAGAAAAGCAGGTCTTTGTTATCTACTGATTCTCAAACGTGTTGAAATCACAGTTTTTATAGTTAGTCAGTCTCAGGAAGTAAGAAATGAAGACTTGCATGACATTCTGATTGGCTTCGGTTTATCTGCTGTTTGTTCTACGTTTTGTAACTGATCTGAGTGTTTTAGTTTACAGCAGTCCATTGTAAAAGTTTTATTTTGCTTTATTTAACCTTAATTTAACCAGGCAGGTCAATTAAGAGAACATTTTCATTTACAATGACAGCTTGACGAAAGCAAGAAGGCCATCTGACGGAGACAGGGCTGCACACTTTGACCTGACAGCCAACGACAATATACTAAAACTATTAATAGTCAATTGGTCATGCTGTATTTTCAGTCTCATTAAATTAACCCCTTTATGTCAAAATCCATAGAGCCATCTTCAGGTTTTGGAGAACTCTCTTATAAATATCTGTGGCATTTAACAAGCACTTTAATTAGCACACTTAGCCTGTTTTTCCCACAGGTTGCAGAGTTAAGGCATCACAAATGCTCAAAGTACCCAAGCATGGTGTGTGTGTGTGTGTGTGTGTGTGTGTGTGTGTGTGTGTGTGTGTGTGTGTGTGTGTGTGTGTGTGTGTGTGTGTTTCTTGTTCTGCCCTTGAACCCTGAATCTGAA
>OMLI01031848.1:0-16615 GCA_900302605.1 Rondeletia loricata | reverse complement strand
TAACACTGGTTCAGTCAGGACAACTCACGTATTGATGTTAATACGTTTATTAACTGTTATTACATAGCAGTAGGTTTGGTTTTGGCGGAATAGATCTGCTTTTATGCTTGCTGCTGCAAATGTATAGACTTAGACATTTATGCTTCTACTGCAAATGTATAGACTTAGACAGGGAGAACATAACCCCATATAGAACATAAAAACAGATCTAAACAGGTGGAGCTGGGGAGGAGGTGGGTGAACAAACAGCATTTTCGCATGACAGCACAGTCGCACAAGAGCAGCAGTCAGTTAGCAGCTGAAAGGTGAGTGAGACGTGTCATTTAAAAGGCTTGGCATTAGGGCGTGCGTAAGATGATTGGTTCACTTGTAAACACGCTGCTGAGTTTGTCCAATCAGCTGAAGCCAGCCAGAGTTTCCTGACTGAACTTGCGTTGCTCATTTGGCTGTTAGTTTGATTTTACTGATTACTTTCAAGGCTTGGCTAGGTCTGGCTTCTAGCTCAGGGTTCTCCCAAGTAAAAATGTCTCACTTGTATTATTTGGGAGCACTGGTGACAGAAAATTCTTTTTTTAGAAATGCGTTACAAATGGAATTTGTCGTCAGCCCCACACATTTACTATGACATTTCTTGTTTTATGAGTGTTTACTTTCTTCAGTAGACTCACATTTGAAGACCTATGACGAGGTATGGGCATTAATAGGATTCTATTGATGTCAATGACAATTTCTAATCCTCTTAACAATTATCTTATCTATAGCAATATTTTAATGTCAAGATTTCAAAACAATTACATTTTAATGAATTTTTTATGGAAAAGCCAGTAAAAAATATAAACTACAAAATACAACATTCACTTCCATCTAGTTCCTACATTAATGAATTCAAATAATACATTTACAGTATTATTCTTGTCAATATGCTTCTGTAGACAGTCTTTTTTAGGTAGGTTTAAAGCAGAGATAGTTTAGGCCAAGCTGTCATTTGATATCATGCTGTTTTTTTTATTAGATCACCCATCATGGGTTTGCAAAGGCTATCTATCTACTGTAGGTGTATTATAGTAGGTATGCTGTAGGCTTATTCCGCGTTGATGTCTGAATTCCATTTTAAAACCCAGATTCCATGATTCAATCCACTGTTTCCACAATACAGAAAACTCAGGGCTCTAGGATTAGTGTATCATGACAACCATCTATACCTCAGGCCATCTATTTCAGGAAAACATCCTTATATAACTAAAATTGTCATTATCATTGCGTATTGGATATTAATTGTAAAGAAAGAAACAGAGCTGTTTAAATTGAACTAGTAAGCAATCCTCCTCTAAGTGCAATCCCTTATGTATTATGATAAATATAACTGGATCAGTGAAAATTACATAGAGCAGCCTTTGTTTTGACCAAACTGCGTTCTATCCATTAATCAGCCAGTTCAATGGATGAGGTAATGGGAATATGCATTCTAACTGGATCAGGATGTAGAATATTGTGGTGGGGTCATGATTCAGGAAGTACTTACCAGGCTGGAGGTGAGGGAGGGGTCTGACTTTCCAAGGTTCTGGGAACACATACGGACCAGGTTAGAGCTCTCACACGATGACTGCCATGCCTGTTGTGGGTTGGTGTTTAGCAGAAGGTACTTTCCTGCAGAGCAACAACACTTGCTGTGGTCATACCGTCAACAGTGTGAGGTTCAGTTGAAAAGTGATTGTCAGTTGTCAAGGTGGTTTGCCATTACTGTGTATCCAAAGTATGTCATTAAGAAACAATAGAAGTCCCACACTCCACTATCCCTGACCTATAATAAAAGGAGTGAATGGGGATAGAGTAGAGGTCAAATGACCTAACAGTGAAACAGCTCTAAGGTAAGATAATCCTAGCTGTCTACTCTCCTTAGATGTACACAGCTGAAGCCCCTAATGTCAACTCTGTGTGGGCAGGCAGGACTGCAAAGGGTTAAATTAGGCCAGAGTAAAAGTAAGCCCATTAAGAGATCACTGACAATCCCAACATTACGCAACCGCAGCCCCAACACAGCTCAAGCTCAGATGAAGGAAATGAAACGGAGTAGATGCACCCAACAAGTTTTATGTGAGTGACGGGAATATGAGGATATTAAGTATAAAACAGCAAAAGGCAGTGGCCAAATTCAGCTCCCATTGTTGGTAGCTAGATGGCAGCAAGTGCTCAAGTGCCGCTTCTCCTATCCATCCACTTTCACCTATGTCTTAAATTCTAATACCTGTGGATTCCACAGAGAACCCCAAGGCAAAACAAAGATTAAAACTGCTAATCTTATGACAGATTAGCAGTACGGACGTCTGGATTAGCAGATCTTATTGTACCACTGAAGCTCCATGAATTGAAAAATCTTTCTTTGTAGAAGTGTCATCATCTTTTATCCACATGTGTATATTTCCATTTCCTGTTGAAGGAAACCCACCAGGAGACAGAGAGGGGAGAATTAACAGCCTTGGCTTAATGGGGGAGGAGGAGACAAGTATACTGTGCTCATAACACATAAGTGAATATCTCAGTTCTGGAGAAGTAGTTAATTTAATGTGGCCTAAAGCAGGTATGTCTTTAAATCAGTTGTGTTGGGCTTTTTAAGCAAGTGCATACGTAAATTGCCTGGCCTGCTAATTGCTAAAAATGTATGAGATGAGAGCCTTCAAACACTACCGCTGTACATCTTCGTTTTAGAGACAAGTGAATCACATCTAAAGAGAGTGCATTATTTATGCATTGACGAAAATCTGACAGTGATGAAAAAGTAATGGTGGTAACAGGCTGCTGAACAACGGGCTTGTCGGTTAGGACAAGATAGACCAATGAAGGGAGGGTGGACAGATGAGTTGTATGCCCATTTAGTTGGCATAGAATAACTACAGTTTTATTATCCCTGGTTAGACATTAGCGCGGGTCCCTCCGCGGGCGGACCTGCACCTTCCCATATCCACTGGTTTTCCATACAACTGAAAAATTAGACCAATTTCCATCTCTCTCAAACATACAAGAAAATGTCATAGCCAGGCAGCTTACTCACTTTCTTAATAAAAATTATATTCATGACATTCTCCACTTCAGAACACAGTACAACACTGAGACAGCTCTAATAAAAACAGACACATGACTTGCTATTTGCCACAGACCAGGGCTCTGTATTAGTTTTACCTGATTTAAGTGCAGCCTTTGGTATAGATGACAAAGACATTATTATGGAAAAAAATCTCATTGGCCTTGACAGTACTGCTTTCAACTGGTTTCAATGCCTGGCTAGTGGATCCCAATTTATCATATTACATGGTAACACTTTTGCCTATTCTAAGGTTCATTTCCCTGGGTTATTTTCAAGTTCCTTAATTTCAGTTAATATGCTTGCCCTTGGACATTTTATCCATAAATATGTTCTCTCACTCCTCTGCAAATAATACACATCATAACAATGCAATCTAGTGAAATAACACTTAACATGAACAATGTTAAGTTTTTCTTTCAACTTGATTCTCCTCTGTGCAGACAAAACTGTAAGGCTCAGTTTAGCACCTAATCAGGAAGAGCTCTACTAATACATACTCATACAATGTCTGCACTTCATACCTTTCTACCTGGTGTGCCACAGTATATGCTTGCAGTTGCATCCTGAGTCTTATAGTAAAATCAAAGGAAGAACAAACAGGATGAGGGGGGGAAATTGTGGTCCTTCCTTCCTTACCGGCAAATATTTTCCTCACTAGAGCCCATCACATCCTAGTAAAAAGGAAATCTCTATTGAGGGACTGTTCAACATTTTTAGAAAGAGGTATAATAAGAAATATGGGAGAAGGGTAATGCTTTTTTATTTCAGCCCAGTTGAAGGGCAGGTATTTGCAAGGTCAGCAGGGTGCAATTCTCCCCACTCCCTACCTAACCTTGTTAAATTTGACATTTTAGATAATATTATCTCAGCAAAGCTCATCTCTGCTGCCCCATCATATCGGACACACATAAGGGTAACCCAGGCTTGACCCCATTTTCATATAAAGGGACCGCACTTGGAATCCTGACCCCATGGTTTGGAAAGTCTGGGGTTGTGCCTTTCTTTCCTTGTGCAAAGCAAATTAAGCGGTATGTTTTGGCTAAAGGATACATTTCTCTGATTCTGTCACTTTCAACTTTTGCGTTTGATGTTAGAATATTATAGCCTATCTTTTTGTAATTGTTTAGAAAATAAAATGTGCCTATGCCTTTAGAGCTAATACATGTTTAAACGATTAAAGGACCTTTCAAAATATGTGTCTGCAGGTACTGAACTAGCTGTGGAAATGCACAAACTAGCTTCATTTTAGCAAAAAAGTAAGTATTTTGAATTTAGTAAAAGCAAGAAACACTCTCTATCCAGTCTCAATCAATGAAAGGCAACTCACTTCATGTTAATTTTGGTTTGCCTACCTTGTTTTTATGTAGACCAAATTGTCAAGGTTAATGCATTTTTTCAAAGTTACAGATTATGAAAAAACGGTTTGTTTGATGGTAGGAAGGTCAACATTTTTATCAGTGAGGTTTAAAGTCCTCCATATACACCTCACAAGGGAACACAAACAGTTCTTCAAGGCCCCACAACAGCCCATAGCCCTGAGGTCCTCACATATTTTTTGAATGGGAGCCAACTTGGCCAAAGTCACTGTGGGAGAGCCGTATATACCCAACTGTCCAGACAGGTCCAAGGGGGCAATATTGATCCATATCCAATAATTACCTATATCCCATAGTTCTGCCCTCTCGTGTAACCCAAACCCCCAACCAACTAAATATAATACAGAAAACAATGCTACCTGCATTACTGCCCTTCAGTTAAGTTGCCCACTATCTGTCATCCTGAATAAAAAGCTATTTTCTATCAGTTGGTGTGTGAATCATTTAATTAGTTCACCTAGGCAAGATTTCCTCCACATGTATAGATCATATTTTAACCAACATCCCATATCACTGCTCTAAAGCTGTTTCTGTACCTGTTGGTTCCAGTGATAATAACCTGATTGTAATTTGTAGGAAAACTAAAACTCAGAGGCCTGGCGTTAAAGCCAGAGGTAGCCCTGAATATTGAGATTGTTGATAAGCATGCTCCAACTAAGACATGTACTGTCAAATCTAAGCCTGCCCCTTGGATAGATAGCATCTTAAAGTCTCTGATAATACAGAGAGATGTGGCCAAGAAAACAGTCGCCTAGACAGAAATAATGCATCTTACGCAACCAGTTGACTAGAATTAACCGGATTAAGAAAAACGAATATCTTCAACAGCATATAGATGGAGCAAAAAATGATGGGAAAAATATATAGAATGAGTTCAGTGAAATTATGGGGACAGAAGTAGGTGCATCAACACTAAATCAGTTGACATAGCCAGCCAGCCACTTTAATGACTATTTTCCTGATAAAGTTAATAGACTAAGAGAGAGCATGAGTTCCACAGACTATTTGACTTCTATCTCACTCATTGAGACTGGTATAATGAGGGATAAAGACTGTTTTTACATTTCAAAAGGTACAGGTTAAGCATGTTGAGAAATTACTTAGGGCCTGATCTACTAAAGGGTTGCGTATGTACAAAACTGTTACCACTGGCAAAAAAGCAGCAAAGCTGATCTACTAACAGGGTGTGCAGAGGATTGTGTCACTCAAATTAGCAAAATACAAGCCCCATCCTTTTTTGCAGGTGTGTGCAAAATATTGGGAGAAGAGTATGCAAATAGACTAATTTGCACATCTAATGGGATTTACCAAGACTGGAAGTAATTGCAGGAAAGGTGTAATGTATGTATGTGTAATATAATATGTAGGGAGAGCAGGTAGGCTGCAGCTAAATCTGATAACTCGGCAAGAACGGGTGTTTTCCAGCCATGTAAATATTTCAGAAATGGCAGTAGTCAAAATAATAAAAACATATTAACTGTCAAGCGATGCAATTTTAGAGCTTTTGGAAGGAATGATTTACAGCCAGTCACCCATAGGAGTCATGCGATATAGAGGCGCTACTGCCAGCCTTATTATTACAAACTAGTTCAGCGATTAATTATATTATATCATTATATTCATTATAATTGATTATTTAATGTATACATTGAAATTTTTTTTATAAAGTGATTAATTAAATTCACATTTAAATTATACTTTTAATAAAACAATTAATAAATAAACCTAATAAAATGTTCATTAAATGTGTCAATAATTTCATTTCATTATTTTGTCTTTAAGCTATGAATAAGTTACTGAATAAAATTTTTTTTTTGCAAAAGTTTTTTTTAAACTGGCATTTAAATACAACTTTTTTTATTCAATTTTTCGTTCAAGCTCTCCATGGTTGAAAGCACTCCAAACATGCAAAAATCTCATTTAAATATGATTGTTTGCACCTGTCGTCATCCACGCAACTATTCTTAGTTGATCACCCGCAAAGGGAGAATTTACCACACATGCTATCTGTTCAATTGCAAACACAATTTAGAATGTCTTATTTGGGATCTTAGTAAATCAGGCCCTTAGAGCACTCTCTGATAGATCTTCTGGAACAGATATGCTAGAGAGTAAACTATTCAAAATTGCATCCAACTATATCGCTGCTCCAATTTCTCATATTTTTTATAGATGTTTGTTAAAAGGAGGGTTCCCAAGAATGTGGAAGGAGGCAAAGGTTGTGCCTTTACCCAAGTATCACAAATCAACCTTCAACAGTACAAACAGTAGATCAATCAGCTTGCTTCCTGTCCAAAGTCAAGTGTTTGAAAGTATTATATCTGAGCAAATACAACACTACTTTGAAATAAACAATTCAACATGCTTACAGAAAGGACGTGCATAGCCATGGTTCAAATGTCTGATGATTGGCTAAGCCAAATGGATCATGGAAACTTAGTAGGTGCAGTAATGCTGTATTTCAGTGCTGCTTTGATGTTATTGATCACGAGCTATTGATAAACAAACTTAAATGATATGAGTTTTGTGACACTGCCATCTTGTGGATAAAAAGCTACCTGTCTTGTAGAACAGTCTTTTTCAATGGCAGCTTTTCAGCTAGCAGAGTGGAGTACCACAAGGCAGTTGCTTGGGTCCTTTACTCTTCTCTATATTCACTAATGACTTACCATATGTCACTAATAATACTACTTTGGTCATATATGCTGGCAATTCGACATTATACGGTGCCCCCTCAAGTCTCTGTGGTTTTATCTGCACTCTGTCTAAAGAACTCAATGCTGTATATGACTGGGTGAAATGTAACAAATTGGTAGTGAACATATCTAAGACAAAGACTATTGTTTTGGGTTCTAGACAAAAGTTAGTCAATAATCCTACATTAGATCTAGTTATTGATGGTGAACCTACTCAACAAGTAAATAAGGCTGAATTGCTGGGCATCGCTATAGACAGTGAACTATCTTGGTGCGCTCACACTGACAATATAGTTATGACGATGGGCAGAAGTATAGCCATGGCTAAAAAAAATTCTCATTACCTCTCTCAAAATACGTTACATCAAGTTGTTAAATCTCTAGTTCTTTGCCATCTAGATTACTGCTCAGCAGTTGTGTCGTCATCTGCTAAAAAATACCTGAGCAAGTTACAATTAGTGCAGAGCAGGGCAGCTAGGTAAGTGCTCAGCTGTTCAATGAGAGCAAGCAAAGAAACAATGCATGCCCGTTTTGTCTTGGTTTCTAGTTTAAAAAACGCTGCTTAGGAAAACTTCCTGTCCTGTTCAGAAATATAATCTCCAGTCAGCAACCAGCAGTTTTAATTTTCAGTCATGTCCATTTCATTGCTAACATACACAGTCACAATACTAGAATGGCCAGCTATGATCTGATATCACTACCCAGACCAAGAACCAACTTCCTCAAAAGGGCCGTCACTTGTGGAGCAATCACATAACGGAACTCTTTTTCCATGCAATGTCACTAGCACTAGTAGCACATTTTTGTTTAAAAAGAAGCTCAAACATCACATAAGCAGGTGAGGCTGTAAGCAGGATTTCAGTCAAGGAAATGTTTCAAATATTAAAATTTTCTGTTCTTATTTTTATCTTCTATATCTCTTATTTCTCTCACTCTCTCTGTCCTTATTTTGTATCTGTTGTAATTCTTGATTTATGTACTGTTGACTTTGTCCTGTGTTTTTTGTTTTAAAACACAGGAAGACTAGTTACCACTGTGTGTGGTAGCTAATGGGGATCCTAATATTACAATAAAACAATAAACAATCTCCCAGTATGCCTGTGTTACGTCCTCCACTGTCTGCTGTGCAGGTACGCTAATATGATTGGTTCTCCCTGACGGCTCTTCTACCTACCCTGAGGCCTCGTTCCTCCTGATCCTGCGCTGATTGGTTCCTGTCGTTCCAGATGCTTGTCCAATCATCGTCACTCCAGTTACTATAAGAACCTCCAAAATGATTCTGGGCAGCTGTGTCTGTGCAGCTCGCCATTGTGTCTATTGTGTAGCTGTTGTTGATTGTTGACTGTTAACTAGTAGTTTTTGTTGATTGATGACTGTTAACTAGGGTATGGCAGTCGTTATTCTCTCTTGAGCAGACTATGCTATACATGGAGGACTGGACCAGGATAGTTTTCTCCTCCTACTGACTGCACTCATGTATGAACTATTGTCTAGTACATTAGGCAAGGGGTAGGTGCCATGCTTCGTTTCTTTGTTTTATTATTTGAGAAATATTGCCAGATTTTTTTTGCACAGCTTGCCGAATATCATAGTACTGACTACAAGCAGTTTTTTTTCTTCAAAAATGGATTTTCACAGCTTTTGAGAAAATTTTACATAGCTCTTAATTAAAACTAAAAATTGACATTAAAAATGAGCCTTAGCTCATTTATCATACCAAATACAATCCATTACTGGTGTTTCAATTAACCTTGCCGGGCCTCAAAGATCCACAAGGACCCCTTAGGATCCCTCAAGAATTCCATAGTTTGTTGGGTTCTCTGAACTGGGTGTGCTTGGACTTTCAAAATCCAATAGAATTAGCATAAATCTATAAGCATGCTCTATAAATGTAAATTTTTCATTTATATTATGTTTTTTTTTCACACCATCATGTGTTACTGATGTTAGGGTAAAGGACGTTATGCATTTGATATTATTCTGTCTGGCCACTCAATGCTATGAAGACTTAGTATAGAGGGTTTCTGATTTACAGCAGTGTTTCATTACTGATAATTGTCATAGGAAAGGCCTGGTATACTGAGTTTAATTCAAAGACATATCACATGAACATGTAACTGCAATTTGTAGCATTTTACAGTAGAATTGTTGGGTTCCTTGAGGAATCCTTTCTTTTTACAGGCAGGTTTAAGAACCAGATCTATGGCCACTGTTCATCAAAACAGACTTTCTATAATTGAACACAGTCATACTATTTCCCCTATTTGAAGTAGAGCATTCAATATTGTTCAAAGAGCAACAGAGGCATGCTGCCAACTTGCTGGTGCCACGAGGAGCCTTGGAGTGTGGCAGAGAGCAGAGAGATTATGATTATTTATGATTACTTGCATGGTAGCGTTCAGCTTGCGTTTAGGGTTTAACCGCAACAAGGAAAAAACAAGTAACACAGTAATATGAAAGCAGCTGTTATGGTGGTAACTTTCCCAACCCCACAGTAAGCCTGTAAATACAGTGGTATAGGGCTGATGCGGTTATTGTGGCAGCCCTAGTTTAGACTTCACCAAATCTGTCAATCTAGTAGCCTTAATCTGTCCAAAAACATTTGACACCCTGAAATGCAGAGACCATGTATAAAAATACCCATCCCATGAGAGTCCCAGGATTTACCTGTGAGCGCACCCCCTAGGCTGCTTCTTCTGAGGTGCTTTCCATCCTCACTGAGGTGTCGCTTAAACTTCAGTACAGGACTGAATCCATGAGTCAACTCTGGGTTGCTGGACTTCCTGAAGGGTGTGGAGGGAGGGTATAGAATGTTGTCCAACTAGAGGAAAAGACAGAAAGAAAAGCAAGTAGGTTAGAGGATCAACTTTAAGATTCTGAAGGTGGTTTTTGTAGTCATAAACAAACAAATCTCAGGTCATGATCATGTACAATATCTGCCAGGGTTTCCCTTATTATTTTTTAAACCAGGGCATCAGAGGCCCCTAAGGTAATGTGGCACTACAACACATTCCCCAGCCTTTGACTTCACAAACCCTCCCACCACGTTTCTCCCTTCCCTTCTATCTACTCCACTTCTCTCCCTCAAATGGAATTATATTCTTCATATGTAATCTACCTGTCAGTGCCACATCAGACTACCCTCTAGCAAAATTGACCAAATTCTCAAAAGTCACTGCATAGTGAAGAGTACAGGGATTAAAACAAACAAGGCAACAGTAAACATGCCGTCCCCCGCAAATGATGACATCCCCGTCTGGGTCAATCAGTAACAAATATGTCACCTTGTTCTGAGCTGTAATTGTAGGTCCCCCTTGGGCCAATCAGTGTAATTTTGAATGCTGGAATGCAGCGGTGAGATGCATCATTTTATGTCAAAATCGGATCAGTGGTGTCTGAGATATTGCACATGACACATGGATGAGCGAACAAATGACGTCCCCACCAAAAGCAATGGTGACCTATTTGAGGAAAAGAGCCCCCCCTCTCCTTTTTTGCAGATCTACACTGATCTCATATAGCCTTATCTGTCGTAGTGATGGAAAACGTTTATCCCTGAGAGTATATTTACACATCATCAGGTATTACATAAATTGTAGAAACGGACAAAAAGTAAAGATGCAGGGAAACAGAAAATGACGAGAGCCCTTTGCAAGAGGAGCATGATGTATACTAAAGACTACTGAACTGTGGGACGAGAGCAGCAAATCTAATATAATCTCAGGCACATTGCATTGCAGTAATCTTGGAAGACAGCACTAAGAACAGAACTCAACTTGGGATCATATTAGGCTTAACTGAAAGGATAACAAAGATGTAATTATCTATGGAAGGGATTTCTGTTAGGGCTATACTCCAAATAATGTTCAGTCAACAGCTCAGCACCAATTATATTTTATGAATCCATCGACATTTTACATTTACATTTTAAGCATTTAGCTGATGCTCTTATCCAGAGCAACTTACACACACTTACACACAATGAGTGCACAAGTAGGGGTTCAGTTTATTGCTTAAAGACACTTCCATAGGACCCATGGCTGTTGTGGGGATCAAATCGGCAACATTTTGGTTACAGGGCAGTCTCTTTAACTACTTGGCCAATCTGCCTACCCTCGATGATAGAATTCAGAATAGTTTTTCCTTGTCATAACTCACTGCGTGTGTGTGAGAGAGAAAGAGAGATCAGCCACAAGACTATATTAAGAGAAAATAATATGCTATATTAGTGAGAGAAGCAGTGCAAATACGATATTCAACTGCCTACATCAGGGAATATGGCAGGTTAGGAATCCATTACAAATATAATACATTACACACCATGACACATTAAACCAGCCTAACCCATTGTATTCCCAGAAGATAATGACCTTGCATGAAGCTCAGACTACATAACAATACCCAGCGGTGAGGAAGAGACCCTCCCAGAGAATACAAACATATACATGGCTCAGAGTGTGTGTTTTCTGGAGGGAAACACCCTCCATTATTTCTATGGGATGATTCATGATCCCAATACAAGCATAGAGAACTAACACTAGATCTGTGTAGAGTGCCCTGAACTCTCAGTGAATGTAGAGATCCAGAACCAGGGTAGCTATGGGAGACATATGAGACATTATTATGGGCCACAAGAGAACTCGAATATAAATATAGCCACAAGCGGCGATTATAAGGATCCGAGCACAACACGCGAATATGACTGAAAAAGACTTTTAGAAGACGAAGAAAAAAAACAGAGTGGCTGACATAAATACAATGGTGAGAGACTTGGTTATTATAGTTGCCATTCGGCCTTACTTTTATCGATTGGGATGAAAATTTGTAGGAATGTTACAAATAGGATTACTGAGTAGCTCAGCAAGTTTCTAGTTTTGTAGCAATCGTCCAATCATAAGCTAAATTATAAGCTCAAATGTCATAGGCCACGCCCACCGGAAATAATTTGGACCAGATTTTGGATTTTGATTTGTACCCGTCCACTCAGTATGTGTATCAAATGTCATGAGATTTGGTAAATCTGGTTGTAAGAAATACATTTTTCAAAGTTTTGGTGCCCCCTATTGGACAATTTTTAAGTGCTTCTGCACACATAGTTGTTGAACAATATTCAACAACATACATGTGAAGTTTGGTGAAGATTGGACACAGTCGATGAGTTATGGACATTTTTCAGCTTAGCCAAGTTCCTGATCAAGTTCGTTAGTTCATTGTGGCCATGTCACTAAACCTATATCTTTATGTCGCTTGGTCTGATAGTGCTGTGTAAAAATTTTGGAGGCAAAAAGTCATAAATTGAAGAAGTAGTAACAAAAAACTGTTTTTCGTAAAATGCAAAATGGCGGAAAATCCAATATGGTGGAAATTGACTACAGTATTTGCACCTGACTTGGCTTGACCCAAGGATATCGGAAAAAGCCCCTAATAAGACAGAGTCTGAGAGCAAATTATATTCAGTCACATAATTGAAAAAATCGATTGTCTCTTCCAGTTTACAAGCAGAAACTGAAAGTAAGACGCCCCCTCCTGTCTCGGCTCGGCTCTCACCATGTTCACGCATGCGCGCATTAATATGAAATGGTGAACGGAACTTTCAAAATGTAAAAGTTTATAGCCTGATATTAGCGTTCTGATGCAACTTTGCAAAACGCGATTGTTCTCATTCACAGTGATGGATTACCCTTACCGACCGAATTAGAAGTCTCAGGAGTTGGTTTCTGTGCTGTTTGAAATTGAATGTGAGTGAATGAGCCCGAGAGCGATGGCAAAACTCAAAGCAAAGCTCAAATCACGCTGGAATTGTCCTGTAAATACAATGGGCAATTTCGCACGTCGGCAGTTCCAAATGGCAGCGAGAGGTAACTGCTTGAAAAACGTAACATGACATTAGTAAACTGCACACCATGCTCATGTTTACCAGTCCGACCGGTCTGTGACCGCTTTATACCAAAGTGATGAGAGAGGCAAAAGCTCTAACGTTAGTGAGTCCAGCTTTCTGTGGATGGAGCGCTGGCTCGCTGCTGTTTAACCCATAGTCTACACCGGTCACGTTGTGCCAGCAGCATGTCAGCAGCAAGTCACAACACGTGCCAGACCTTCATTTGTGTCCACTGTCCACACTGGTTCTATGTTATTTGCATTTTAGCCGGGCATTCAAAAGCGTGAAATCAAGCACATAGCCTGGAAACACACAAGCAGAAATTGAAATGCATCATTGATATGGGTAAGTATACCTATTTTGTTCCTTTTTTCTATCAAATATAGATTTATGTATATATTATCTACACTAAAGTCATTGAACAGTGTGCTAGTGCTTTGTAGGTGTTCGAGGGGCATGCATGATTGGAGTGAGTGAAACTATGTTGACTTTTAAAAACTCCACCTAAGTGCTGTGGTAGAGAGAATCGCTGAACAAAATATTTAATTCATGCTTTGACTTGCCACTACAGTTAGAAAACCACCGAGCGACTTCCTGGTATGTGGATGTACAGCGCACCAGCCTCCAGTTGGTTGATGCTTCTGTGACTTCTACTGTACTGCCTGGTGTACGAGTGGATTCCCCTTATGCAGGGCTCTTACGGCTCTAAAGAGCGCATACTGTAATTCCCCTAAGCAAAAAGCATTGTGCACAAACAAACAAACCAATGAACACAGAGCACAGCCCTTACAGAGATGCTCCCAAGCACATAACTGAAGCCAAAAGGAATATGGAAAATAAACGCTTTTACAGAAGGTAACCATGGACAGATGGGATCATTCTCAGCTATTGTCTGGCTAATAGAGAAAATACAACATACTGGTATTTAAATGGTTTAAACGCCTATGCAATGTCTTGAGAATGTTGAGCAGCAATTATAGCCAAATAGAAATTTTTGGTTATGAAATGGAATTCCCTAGACAATACCACAAAGACAATATGAACATCAAACGATGCACTCTAGCTAGCTATTTTGATTGGACTTCATTATTTGGCTTCATAATTTACCGCCAACTCTCTCTGTAGAACAGACAACCCATTTTGCCTGCGTCTCCTCAACCATTATCTCCTTCAAATTCGGCATTTTTTTTTTTTTGCACAAATAATGCAGTACACACACAAGCTCCAAACAGGTGAAAAACAGAGTCACGTTTTGCGCCCGTTTTGGCAAGACAGACAATAAGTTGGGTATCAAGATCCTTCACCACCAAATCCAAGTGAAGAATCTTTTAATGTGTGACCCCCCCAATCTGTGACACATTGTTTAGTGTATGCACCACTACGTCAGTGAGACAAGAAACTACAGGAAAGAAGGTTGTTAAATGTTAGCAGTACAGAGATCTTAGGTTTTTGACAACCATGTAGTGTGTGCCCTGCTTTAGGAGACTGTGTATTTAAGTTTCGATTCATCACTTCCTGTGGGCGGACAAGTGTCCATGTTCGACACCAGAATTTCATTTGGGCAAATAGGGCAAATCTACAAGGTCTCCAATAGTGGGGATGGGACACTCCTCTGTTGCAGCCCCACTGTGTGATTTAGCCTGATAAGATGGGTGTATTTTTACATGAAAATCTTGCCTAGTGTAGCTTTAACTACTCACTGCAAACGGTTACACTATTTCTGCAACAATCTCACAATGATATGGTATTCTGTTCTTAAACCCAGATTTTGTGATGCCTTCTATAATTTCTGTAAACCACAAAACAGGGCCCTATTAACAATGTCATAATACAATGAGCCTCTAGGGATAATTCATTGAGTTGGTGGAGTATTGAGTTGGTGGAGTATGTACTTTCTCTCAAACATGCCTGAACACAGACATACATTTTATTTATCCTGAGGTACCAAATACATGTGAAAAAAAAAAGGATGGATTTGTTTTCATTATATAATTGAAAGCTACAGAGAGTAAGATAGAAGGGGAGACAGAGTGAAAAAACGTTCTATATGTGCAGATCTGATATAATGTTGTATGGAGGGATGAAACCAACCTGAATACTGTTACAGTGAGAAGGGTGTGAACTAGGGATTTGTAAATGAGCTGAAGCAGGACAGGATGTCTTCACTGTGGCATGGGCACAAGCATTTTTTTGGGAAAAAAAATCCTCCTAAAATTGATCTTGTTAAAACTGTATTTTATTTGTAGGCACATTCTGTATGCACAGTATTATGAATTGTTTAGTCAACATTTGTCATGTAATCTCTGCCTGACCCGTGTTAATTGTAACTGCTTATTATGTAACTGTCATGTACTGACAAATTGTTTTAAAGAATATCTTCCTACATCATCGATACCTTGTTCATAGAATTGAGCCTTTTGTTGTTGATCATTAGCCAAGGGTAGTGAAATGTAAACAACATAGCACCACTACCTGCAACAGACTTAATACAACTATTACAATGAAGTCATTGTTGAATGGCAATTCAGCCTTTCTTGAAAACTGCTCCTAGTATATATTAAGCCCAATAAAATCAAATAGAGTCATAATACACACAGAATGCAGTGCATGCATGACTCATAGTCTGACCTCACCATCTAATATTTAGGCAATAAACACTGTTGAGGCAGATATGATAGCCAAATGTTTCAGAAAAAATGCCATAAACATCTACAACATGAAAAGTTATAAACCTTTGACCCCGATGAAAAGGAGCAGGATTTTGGGCCTATTTTAAGCTCAGGTGTTTTAAGGCAAATACATTCAGATTAATCACACTGATATAAGGGATGGGCAGAGGATTACGTAATTTATAAGGAAACAGATAATAACTAAGCAATGACCCCATAAGCAGCTTAGGGATATGCTGTAAAAACAATCACTGCTAAACTTCATCATCATCCAGGCAACCAGAAACATCTGGCTCCAAACAAACATTCTCATAACATATCGTATAGACCGTCTGAACACCATGCAACAGAGTCCTGCACGGGTCCGTTTTTTGAGACCCGCACCCGCCCCCGCAACGTGCAATGCCGTACCCGCCCCGCAACCCGCACATATAACCCATTACTTCCGCAACCCGACCCGACGATACAAGACCCGCGACCCAACCCGAAACCCGAAACCACATATGTAATAATAACCATGTAATAAATTTGTCACTAAACCTACATGTATTTAGGATCGGTTTTCAGTGTTTTTCAATAACATTGACAATTAATGTATAATTCTGGTGCTTGTATTAAACACATATCACATCTGAGATAAACGCTAAAATACTATTAGAGGAGAGATGTTGCGAGCTGTGCCATGCCATGTTTCGCAGTTCTATGATGCAGGACGCGCTCGTGTAAGCTAAATATGCGCAGATTCTACGCAACTGATCATTATATAATGGATTCCTGCTTGTTCAATTACAACCCTTGTCAGATGTTGTGAGGATCAGCTGAATTGCACAGAGTCTGTGCAGATCTGATCTACATGAACGCGTGGTAGGTAAACAAATGGATGCCGACATGCAATGCTAATAGCTTAGCTTAGC